>JAQOTM010000825.1:0-84092 GCA_029168755.2 Tillandsia fasciculata | reverse complement strand
TCGAAACTGCGACCCGGGCTCGCTAACAGATCCGCCATCTGTACGGAAACTGCCGTACAGACGAAGCGTCTAACCTGCAGAAAGAAACATCTACAGTATACAGATATCAGAGAGCTGAAAGTAAACTACTAAAAACTGAAATCCAAACCTGTACAACTGAAAATAATACAATATCCATCTCCCAAATACGATCGTATAAAAAGTCCTCTGATACAAAACTCAAAAGGGAGATCTCCAATAAATACATCAGTGTACAAGCTCTCGATACAAAATATCCTCACTACAACAGTCTCTCAAACTGTAAAATAAAGTACAACTCTATACCTCACAACAAAGGTCTCTCAACAGAGTAAAAGAAGTAAACTAATCAACTGAAGCTCTCCTCTGAAGGGGTACCGCTACACTCCAACGACGGGTAGGGAACTAGCTCGCGACTCCCTCGCCTCGGCCAGAAGGATCAGCAACAGGAGCACAGGAACAGAAGAAGAAGTCCCTGGGGAAAAGACACCACGACGGGTGTGAGAACTACTTCCCACAGTAGTTCTCAGTGGGTGCCGTCAACAAGTCCAACGGTCTGCCCACCAAGTCTACTAGAGGTAAAAGATAACAGGCAAAGAAATCTGAACAAGAAAAGCTGGAACTACTCTACAGCTACCATGCCTCTATCTAGACACTCAAAAGTGGAACAGATGAAAGTAAATGAGACCACTCGCACCCAAGGTGCTCAATCGACCCAAACGAACTGACTGCCTCAAAGGTCCAGTCAAGCCTGCGCCTGTCGACTAGGAACGCACCTGCCCACTACCACACATCCACATGAGGACGGGATTTACGTGGGGCGTCCTGTCCGACTAACTCATCGCGCAAAACTGCCTCAACAGGCCCATCGTTGCCTCAACTGCGGAAAACTGCCTCAACAGGCCAACCATCGTATCCACAGCGGCATCTCAGGGGCGCGACTCCAACTGAGGAAAACGGCGCGGCATAGAGTATCAAACATTGGCATATGCAGGCTAGTCAAAATCCACGCTCACTCTCAGAACGGTAGGACTCAAGATCCCCAAATATCTCGCACAACAGTCGGAGCACTCTCGACGACTCAGCTGATCGGCTAACTCGAAACACGAGACACTAGCCTCTCCAACAGCTCGCAGCACAAAGCACACTGGCTGGAGATACTCCACAGCCAGGAACGACCCACAACTCAGGGTAACAAAACAGGTCGGACAACACTCAACGACCTGGGACCACCGTCAACCCCAACGGTTCCCAACAACACGGACCGGAAGATACTCGACGGCCCGGGACTACCGTCTACTCAACGGCTCCCTCCCACGACAGCGTAAAGGGAAACAAGACCTCTCGGGACTACCGTTTACCCAAACGGCTCCCCGCACAGATAAGCAACCCGCTACAACTACCAGACTCCACTCTGCTCCCAAGCAAGAGTGCAAAAGCATCCCACACTAAAAGCAAGTCCCGACCTCTCGGCCCACTACCCGGGCGAGAATAACACTATGTCCAGGAATGAAAGAACAGTGTGGATGTCTAAGCATAAATAACCCTAGCCCAAGTGAGGGTTTTCTACTGGTCTGGTTACACATGCAACATATGACGGGGGTGCTAGGTCAAGTTCCAAGATAACTATATTAACAGATATAAAAGGAATAACAATTCCTACAATCTAGCATGCTACACAATGAAATAAACTATCATGCATAGTCCTACATCAGTAGAAATACTGTACAGTCCATAAAACTTGGAGATAAGGCCACCCACCTCGATTTGCCACCAATTGCTCGTAGACACTTGCAATTGGCCTCCACGCGATCCGCACGCAAAACGGGCACGCTGCCGGAGTCCGCACGCAAAACGGAGCACGCCGCCGGAGTCCGCACGCCAAACGATGCATGGTGTCGGAATCTGCACGCCAAACGGGGTCCGCACGCAAAACGGTGCACGGTGCCGGAGTCCGCACGCAAAACGGTGCACGGTGCAGGATCCGCACGCAAAACGGAGTCCGCACGCAAAACGGTGCACGGTGCCAAAGTCCGCACGCAAAACGGTGCACGGTGCCGGAGTCCGCACGCAAAACGGTGCACGGTGCCAGGATCCGCACGCAAAACGGAGTCCGCACGCAAAACGGTGCACGGTGCCGGAGTCCGCACGCAAAACGGTGCACGGTGCCAGGATCCGCACGCAAAACGGAGTCCGCACGCAAAACGGTGCACGTGCCCAACACAGAAAAGAGCAAGAGGGTCAATAACAGTCTAAAAGAACGCTCCAAAAACTGTACAAAAATACAGAAAAACCAACACACGGGACCTACCCGTTTGCGCCGCCGTCGCCGAAACGCTCCGCCGGGCGACCTCGCACGCAAAACGAGGTCCACGACGCGCCGCCGCACCTCACGTAACCTCCTCCCTCACTCCCTCTCGCTCTCGGGTGCAGAAGAAAGAAAGAAAAGAGAAAATGGCGGTGCGGGGAGAGAAGAAGAAGAAGAAGAAAAAGGGGAGAAAGAGGGTGGTCCACGGTGCCGGTCCACGGAGCCGGTCCACCGCGCCAACGAATGGGAAGGGCCCATCCACGGTCCACCAGGCCGGGGCGCGTGCACCGGGTCCACACACGGGCCCCGCCGCCACGTGGCGCGCAGCAACGCGCCCGCCACACGGGCGCGTTGCACCGCGCCACCCCAGGCGCGGGACACGCGCCGTTACACGGGCGCGCGTGCCCCCGCGCCCGCGCGGGCGCCAACGGGGGCCCGCCACGTGGCGGCCCCCGCGCGCACCGCGGTGAGGCGCGCTTCCCCAGCACGCCTGCCGCGTCGTCTCGAACCCCGTGCCGCAGCCGCCTCGGGAATCGTGCCGCGCAACACCCAGAATCTTGTGCCGCGTTGCCTCGAAAAACGCGCACGCCTACCGGACTCCAAATCCAACAAATAAATAGTCCATTCTTAGCGATTTCGCGCGCTGAATCCAAAAACGATGTCCGTTTCTCCAAATTCTCATCCGAAAATTTGCCGAATGCCCACTCGATCCGATTTTCGCGCCGGGTCTATTTTTAAAGTCCGATTTGCCAAATTCCAACTCTAAAAATTCCCGAAGGCGACCGGAGAGGTAAACTTTTATCCAAACTTCGCTCGGAGTCCAATTTTGACATCCGAATCGCACGAAACCACCTCTAAACACCCGACGGGTCATCCAAATTCCCACGGGGTCTCCTTTTAAGCACGAAGTCCAACACTTGTGTCCAAATTGCGCGCAAACACCACCGACACATCACGCAGGCCTCCAGTGATGCAACTAAATCCCAAATTGCATCACAAATCCATTTCTTGGGCCCGACACGCGCACAAACACTCCCAACGGCCACTAAAAGCTGCCCAACAACCAGCAACTCCTACGCGGGGGATTCCGGGACCTCACATCCTCCCCCACTAAAAGAAAGTTTCGTCCTCGAAACTAGATCAAGCCCATCAGGAGTCAAGAATACCACGGCTAGGTATCTAACAATACGCCTCCAGCTCCCTAAACCCCACTCGCTCCTCGTGATTACTCCGCAACAACAACAACAAGTACGGTATGACCCGATGTGCAATTCTCTCATCTCTCGAGCCAGAAATTGCAACGGGCGTCCCTCGTACTCCATAATCACGGATCTCAAAGGGGCAAGTAAATCACGGGCGAGGAAAAACACATCACTACTGAGCTGAGACGTGAAAAACCAAAGGGCTCCACTAAAAGGCTGGGGGAAACTGAAATAACCACAAGTGTAATACGCACCAAACCACAACATGGTGCCAACCTCAACAAGACGACCCGAAGCATACCCGCACATTCATCCAATAAGGAAGGGAATCCAAAAAGCTGGGGTCTTCACTCGGCTACTTCCCGATCCAAAACCACCCGAGTGGACTACTCAACTGCAGGCTAACCTCAAAAGGGATCCTCAAGAGACACAATCCCATGCCACAATTGGTCACTCAACATGCTATCATAACCCCAACGGATCCACGGGTCGAAGTCGATCCCTCAACTAAAAAGAACACCCTGACGGGGACCAAACCGTCGGTGAACGGGACTGAAAACTGGCTCACAAGGCGATCATAAAGCTGATGCCCAACTCGCGGTCAAAGTCCGAAACATCCACAAAACTCTCACCGTTGTGTACCTACAACGTGGCATCACTGCCGTGCACCAACGGCGTGGCATCACTGCCGTGCACCAACGGTGTGGCATCACCACCGTGTATCAACGGTGTGGCATCACCACCGTGTATCAACGGTGTGGCATCATCACCGTGTGTCAACGGTGTGGCATCACCACCGTGTATCAACGGTGTGGCATCATCACCGTGTATCAACGGTGTGGCATCACCACCGTGTATCAACGGTGTGGCATCACTGCCGTGCACCAACGGCGTGGCATCACTGCCGTGTATCAACGGTGTGGCATCATCACCGTGTATCAACGGTGTGGCATCAACAACCATCAAGGCCTCAGATCCTCACAGTCCTATACCCAACACTACCTCGAAATTCCGGAGCTGAGGAAGGGCCAAAGATCATCAGGCAAAAACCAGGGCCCCAACTGCACTGGGCAGGACCAACAATACTCATCTATGTGCAACACGTGATCAGGTATCTGAACCTCACGAGCACAAGGTAAGGGTCCTATCTCCAGCCCATACAACAATGCAAATGCCCTAGCACTCTCACAGCTATGTCGGAGAACCCTCAACGACTCAACTCACAACAACACCCCACTCATAGGCTAGAAGAACCGACTGACGCGGCAAAGATCCGAAAATCCCGATAGACCGGTGCCTAGAACCCCAATCAAACAAGAACAGACTCTAGGCTCAGTCTATCGAAGTTTTCGCTCCTTTACCGTTCAGGGATTCGGTCCCTCTCGTTTAAAGTGGGAAACTATCTCAACGCGCAACTCACGGCTGGAGACGCTCCACAGCCGGATCCGCGAAGGGTCCGAAAACCCCGGGAGACTAAAACCTGTGTCCCCACGCAAGAAGAAACAGCCCTTAGAACCCAGATCACTCGAATCATCTCGGGTGAATAAGTTTATAAGAATCAGTGACATTTATTACAGAAAACCATTTGATCTGAGGAAAATCCGTCTTTTTAATGATTTTTAGTCTTTTTGGAAAAATAATTGCAAACAAGTTTTATGTCCAGACCTCGAAGAGCTACTGCCCTCGTCCTATCAAACAAGAACAGACTCAGGCAACCCTGCGAGGCTTGGAAGAAACATTGGCTGACTAAGATCATGTGTTCGTCCAAAAAGGTTCTGGGTTCAAGGTCCTGCTAACACGCGTACACCACGTTCACAACATGGTGGTGACGAGAAGGACAACGAAACTAAAAACCCGCTAAGCATGCTCAATCGCTGCATCTAACGTCGGCACCCGCCGAGAGTACACCAAGTGATAGATATTCCGCTGCAGTCCTTTCTCAACTAGCTCAACCTTCTGGGCCTCATCCAGGAGACATGGGGTACACCGTTCAACAATCGCAAAACTCGCGAACATACTCCAGAAGAGGTCGACTCCCCTGCTACAGGAGTCTAAGATCCCCATCTAGTTTCTGCTTACACTGTCAGGAAAGAAGGCCCTGAGCAGCAAAGCACGAAACTGGTTCCAAGTCAACAACTGCGCTCCTGGTAGTCCAACAGGACGAACTCGACGCCACCAAATCTCGGCGTCCTGTCAGACCATCTCAATCTCACTAAAGCAACCGCCTGGTAACTCGGCCAGGGCATGTGCCCACCTGGTAACTCGGCCAGGGCATATGTCCACCTGGTAACTCGGTCAGGGCAACACCCTCCTGGTAACTCAGCCAGGAAAAAATGCCCTCCTGGTAACTCAGCCAGGGAAAACGCCCTCCTGGTAACTCAGCCAGGAAAAACGCCCTCCTGGTAACTCAGCCAGGGAAAATGCCCTCCTGGTAACTCAGCCAGGGAAAACGCCCTCCTGGTAACTCAGCCAGGAAAAATACCCTCCTGGTAACTCAGCCAGGGAAAAATGCCCTCCTGGTAACTCAGCCAGGGAAAACGCCCTCCTGGTAACTCAGCCAGGGAAACGCCCTCCTGGTAACTCAGCCAGGGAAAAACCCTCCTGGTAACTCAGCCAGGGAAAATGCCCTCCTGGTAACTCAGCCAGGGAAAACGCCCTCCTGGTAACTCAGCCAGGGAAAACGCCCTCCTGGTAACTCAGCCAGGGAAAAAAACCCTCCTGGTAACTCAGCCAGGGAAAATGCCCTCCTGGTAACTCAGCCAGGGAAAAATGCCCTCCTGGTAACTCAGCCAGGGAAAATGCCCTCCTGGTAACTCAGCCAGGGAAAACTGCCCTCCTGGTAACTCAGCCAGGGAAAACGCCCTCCTGGTAACTCAGCCAGGGAAAACTGCCCTCCTGGTAACTCAGCCAGGGCAAAATGCCCTCCTGGTAACTCAGCCAGGGCAAGTATCCACACAACTGGGACTGCCGTCAATCCAAACGGCTCCCACAACAACTCCCCACTCATAGGCGAGAAGAACCGACTGACGCGGCAAAGATCCGAAAATCCCGATAGACCGGTGCCTAGAACCCCAATCAAACAAGAACAGACTCTAGGCTCAGCCTATCGAAGTTTTCGATCCTTTACCGTTCAGGGATTCGGCCCCTCTCGGTTAAAGTGGGAAAACTATCTCAACACACAAACTCCTGGGTCTCGCACTGCTCTGATAGCTCCGTCTCCCGCTGCTCGGGTACTCATCAGGTGCGGGGTGTGTCCTTTCACAACACGACGTCTCAGGGGTATCGCAATCCGCTGCACAACAACAAACGTCAGGACACAACAACCATACGACCCAATCCAGCGAAAGTCTAAGACATGTCATTCATTCCAAAGTATTATGTTATCGGCAGCCAACATAATCGCTTAGGAATATAAACATGCCAAACACTCATCCCGTCTCTTGGGAGAGGTAAAAACTCAATCAGGACTCTCGCTAAAAGTCACGACTCTCCCGTAGTCATCCTAATATCCAACCACAAGCCTAGGGTTTCTAAGTCCACCACGACCTACAACCTAGGCTCTGATACCACTCTAATCTGTCACGCCCCGGGGTCGAAACTGCGACCCGGGCTCGCTAACAGATCCGCCATCTGTACGGAAACTGCCGTACAGACGAAGCGTCTAACCTGCAGAAAGAAACATCTACAGTATACAGATATCAGAGAGCTGAAAGTAAACTACTAAAAACTGAAATCCAAACACTGTACAACTGATAATAATACAATATCCATCTCCCAAATACGATCGTATAAAAAGTCCTCTGATACAAAACTCAAAAGGGAGATATCTCCAATAAATACGTCAGTGTACAAGCTCTCGATACAAAATATCCTCACTACAACAGTCTCTCAAACTGTAAAATAAAGTACAACTCTATACCTCACAACAAAGGTCTCTCAACAGAGTAAAAGAAGTAAACTAATCAACTGGAGCTCTCCTCTGAAGGGGTACAGCTACACTCCAACGACGGGTAGGGAACTAGCTCGCGACTCCCTCGCCTCGGCCAGAAGGATCAGCAACAGGAGCACAGGAACAGTAGAAGAAGTCCCTGGGGAAAAGACACCACGACGGGTGTGAGAACTACTTCCCACAGTAGTTCTCAGTGGGTGCCGTCAACAAGTCCAACGGTCTGCCCACCAAGTCTACCAGAGGTAAAAGATAACAGGCAAAGAAATCTGAACAAGAAAAGCTGGAATCTACTCTACAGCTACCATGCCTCTATCTAGACACTCAAAAGAGAAACAGATGAAAGTAAATGAGACCACTCGCACCCAAGGTGCTCAATCGACCCAAACGAACTGACTACCTCAAAGGTCCAGTCAAGCCTGCGCCTGTCGACTAGGAACGCTCCTGCCCACTACCACACATCCACATGAGGACGGGATTTACGTGGGGCGTCCTGTCCGACTAACTCATCCCTCGCGCAAAACTGCCTCAACAGGCCCATCGTTGCCTCAACTGCGGAAAACTGCCTCAACAGGCCAACCATCGTATCCACAGCGGCATCTCAGGACGCGACTCCAACTGAGTAGAACGGCGCGGCATAGAGTATCAAACATTGGCATATGCAGGCTAGTCAAAATCCACGCTCACTCTCAGAACGGTAGGACTCAAGATCCCCAAATATCTCGCACAACAGTCGGAGCACTCTCGACGACTCAGCTGATCGGCTAACTCGAAACACGAGACACTAGCCTCTCCAACAGCTCCTGATGACTGGGCCGAGCCAGGGCATGACAGACCGCAACATATATAGAAGAGTCCCAATCCCCCTTGGGATTGAGCCTTTTCTATATATGCAAGGCTGAGCTTTACAATCACATCAGAGTAGACTAACTACGTACATAATAACAACAACAGTAAACTTTACAAATATACAACTGAAATACAATTTCTTTTCACTCAACATCTATTACATAACTTTTCGGCTGTCCAGGGTCAACCTCTATATCGATACCTTGCCAATTCGTCCCGACATCCCAACACCCGCTCGACCTGAAAAACAGTCACCCGAGGGTGTGAGACACACCGGAGTGTATCCCAGTGGGCACGACGAGCCGAGAAATAGCAGATCGTACCTACTGGTATACAATACTAGAGGATAGTAAAAAGTCACAGAGGTTAGAATAAATAGTTCAACTATATGGAGATCAATAGATATATATAAGCATGAAATCACAGGTATATAATCTCAGCAGCGTATCATGGATTAATCAACTGAGCAGCGTAATCATATATAGAGCTGATCATGCTATAACTGATAAGACTACAAGTAGGAATGAATGATCATGCTATAACTGACAAACAGGAATGAATACACTGTACTGATAAGAAGGAAACAATCATGCTAGCACTGATAATCTGGCAAGCAGTAAATGATCATGCTATAACTGATAATCTGACAAGCAGGAAATAGTCACACTATCACTGATAATCTGGTGAGCAGTAAATGATCATGCTATAACTGATAATCTGACAAGCAGGAAATAAACAAGAATAATGCATCAAAGGCAATCATCACAAATATACCCAATCACTGCCACTTTTGGCCACAAGGGCCTCAGGCTAAATTTGCCATGGAGCATATGACCTCAGGCTAAACCACTTTTGGTCATTGGGGCCTCAGGCCTAAAGCCATTCTTGGACACCCTGCAAGCTATCATAACCCTACTAGGCTCACGGGTCGATCAGACCTCTCTACCGGTAAAGAATACCGTGACGGTGGCCAAACCGTCGGTGTGCGTGACTGAAAGCTTGGCTCGACGGCGATCATAATGCTGATGCTCAAACCACGGTCCACTAGACGGCAAGAAGCCGCAGAAAATCCCCACTGGGATACAAGTATAACATGCCAAGTACTGAAGTGATCTCACCTATTCTAAACATGCAGTGAAGAATAGAGACAAGTATAGAACTATGCTAGTGACCAATCAAGCATGGCATGTGTCCAGGAAATGCATATCAACTGCTGAAGAAATCAGGATATAACTCAACATGATAAACAAGCAACTGCTGGAATATAAGCATGATATGCAAGCAAGTAATAAGAGCAGGTATAGACTCCATATCAATCATAATGCTAAAACTCAGTTCACGGTCGGTAGACCGGACAGACGGCGGAACGCCGAGGAAAATCCCCACTGGGATGCAATATCAGAATCAACTGAGTCTCACTCATATGCAAGAATAAGCAGCAACTAAATATTATGGATCAGATATAATCAGAAAGTACTGATAATCAGGTATATAACCTAGCAAATGACCAATCATGCAAGGTATAATTTCAAACAAAGGAAGACAGGTTCAATCAATCATCTAGGGTAAGCAAGAACAGGAGTCCAACTAATACCGTACACAGAGGGCCAAAATGATAAAGCCCGGACCGAAGATAACCCACCTGAAGGTAGACGGTCGCGATAAGATGGATCACGGGCTAGCTCCTGATGACTGGGCCTACAATAATACCAGGTGACAACTCAGGATCTACCAATCCTCAAGGCGCAACTAGCGCGAACCGACCATTTCGTCGATTTGTGCTACATAAAGCAATTTAGCTTTTCAGAAACCCCAGGGAAACCCACTGAAAGGTTAATAATGTTTTAGAACATTTCTCTAGCTTTTCTATACTGCTACAATTGCAGCGAGGCCCTCGAGCTTACCCAGAATGTGTTTTATACACTAAATAACCACTGTTTTGGCTCGTTCTCTCAAACGGTAAATCATTTTTACGAGCCGTCACCTCCAGCAGGTGACATTCGACTTGCTGAACGCCGTGCTCACCCATTTGTGGCAGCACGATGCCCGGGGTAAACTTCGGGCCATAAAATTCTCGACTAGCATAGCCTTAATGCATTTTTGTTTCTTCGGGACTTCAAACTCTGTTTTTAACGCGAGCATCGCGTCCAGTGACCCCAATTTAGCCAGGAATACACTGTTGCGGCTTCGCCAACAATCTAGAATAGTGTTTTGTTCCAACATTACCTTTCTTGGTTTGTTTAATTATAACTTTAATTCTAAACCTCAAACCGTTAAAGTTTGTATATCAAAGTTGCTTCAAACATTGCTAGAATACCAGGGCTTGCACTGGTTGCAGCCCAGGTGTGCTGGTTCAAGCAGAACCATAACCATGATTATCCAATGGTTCACATTGCTCCAAATATTTATTCACACAGTATCTGTTTGAACTGAAGTGTGCACCAAGCTCAGGAGTTTATTTGAAGCAAGTTTCATATTTACAGTGAGGCCTAATTCCACATTTTTCCTCTCTTAGGCTTTTCAACAAACATGTGGTGTGCACAATACCCACTCACACACACAAGCACACAACCCAGGTTGTTCTCTGCAACCGCAGCATCTGGGGGCTTCCCACTTGGAAGGAATTGCTCTACAGAGCTTAGGCATTGTTTCCAGCAACTTGGATTCAACCCAGCACCCCCGGATCGTCGGAGCTCAAGGTTGAAGATGACACCTTTTGCATTGAAAATTGTGACCATCCAACCGAGGGTTCTGGGGCTCAACTAATGGCACCAACAGGTGCACCTCATCTCCCTGATGCTTTCCACACCCATGCCTGGTCGATGGGGTGAGGCGGCGGCGCGGGAAGCAAAACTCCATTTTGGAGCTTAAGCTCGTTAATGGCGGATTTTTATAGAGGCTATAAGAAGTCTTCCAACTTATATGGAAGCTTCCTTTGGTCCATACAAAGCTTCCCGACACTTCCTCCCCGGCCGGAGGTGGCCGGATCGCCGGCGGCGACGTTGGGTTTCGAATTGGGTTCATTCATGGCCAACCCTTTTTCGGGCTGCATGGGAGCCATGCAAAGGCATGGTTGGGATCCTCTGGGTCCCAGCAAGTGATCTGGGTAGGTGGCCGGCGTCGGAGAAGCCTGCCGGCGCCGTAGCACCAAGCTCGGCCACAAGCACAAAACCGGAAAGGCTAGGGCATCAAATATCTTTTAAACTACTAGGCCATATTTATTCAAATTTTGCAGATTTGTTAGACATATCCTACAGTCCCTACATACCAATTTTCAGCTTGGTTGGTTCATTAGTTGCAGAGTTATCTCAAGGTGGAGCTTTATTAGTTTTTCGGTAAGAGATGCTCCCCGCCGGCCATGCAACGTGCATGGGGAGCTCTGGCTTTGCAGGGAGCATGATAAGGTTCTAAGAACTCTACTTCTAGGGGTCCCGGGTCCATACAATCTGTGGTTGGAAAGAACTTACCTTGGCCGAGGTGGAAGAAGATGGGATGAAGCCGGATTGTACTCCTCTTGCACACGCGGCCACGGCAACTTCCAGCAAGGTCCTCTGGCACAGAGGAACTCTTCAGACACCACCAAAACCAACCTTGATCAAGTTTGTCTCAACCTTCTTCCCCCACACTCTCTCTCTCGGTTTGTCTCTAATGGTGTTCGGTTCTAGGTTTAACCAGGCTTCGGGGCTGAGTCTGGGAGTAACAAGGGACCAGATGATGCTTAGAATTCCTCACAGACCCCTCGGACTTGCACCCTTGAAGACCAATGGCCACTTCACTTTAATGCTAGATTCTTTAAGCATAAACACCCAAACTCGGTTCACACCTAACCCCAAACCCTAGCAGGCTATGGGTAGGTCACAAATGCACCCAGCACCCTTACCTATAAGTCCCTTAAGTTTTGACACATAAAATACTAACATTTCTTGCAAAATACTCCATTTTTAGGTGCTTTTCACGCATTTCGAGAAAAACCGCTCGTCATTTTGCGAAACGGACTTCGCCATTGCGTTCAGAACATCGAAATTAGCTAGGGTCCATTACTAATACCCTATGTTATAATTTAAAACAGTGAATCGGCCGTTAGTGGTCGCGAAGGGATTAAAATAGGGGTTACTATGCACAACTTAAGTTGTGGGGCCCACTATTTCTTCGCTGATTTCTGGAAGATCCGACCGTCAGATCGTCGACAAGTGAATATGAAATTTTCATGTTTCGACGAGACGATCGCAACGGTGATCTCGAATTTTTGAGATCAAGCCCCGATCAAAAGTCGATATTTTTGGGCCACTATTGACCCACTAATAATTCTAGAAATTATTTAAACCTGAATTCTGGATTTTAAAATCATGGTTACTACATCACTCACCACTTTAAGAAGTTTCGTCCCCGAAACTTAACTAAACCACTATTAAGCCTTTTAACAGAGTTGCAATAGTGACAATCAGTCACAGAGCGTCGTTAACTCTCAGGCTACCCATTTAGACCCAATCTGATATTCCCTATCACAGGGCAAAATATTTCCTCAATTCTTTCGACAGTACGTTGTCTGCAGCCAACGTGCTTACCGAAAGAAAAGCGAAATATCATAAATCTGTCGCCAACAACTAGTTGGGGACACAACGCACATCTGAAGGTACATCATATACCTCCCTTCACAGTCTCTACGCCGATGATATAACCTCTAGCAAACGGTGGTCAATCTTTCAACCACATGCACTGTAACTGACCTGAGCCCTCTGGCTCCACTGCAACATCAAGCCCACGGTCGAAACCATGACCGCGGCCCACAACATGAACACGAAACACTTAAGCTTCAACCGCTATGCCAAACCCAGCGCTCTCTCGTGAACACAAGTCATCCTAGGGTTCGTTCCTAGCCAAACCTAGACATCGTATTCCTATTGCTCTGATACCATCTAATCTGTCACGCCCCGCGTTCAAAACCAGCGTGTAAATTTTTTTTTTTTTAATATCAGAGTTTTCAAAACCGAGCCAGGGCATGACAGACCGCCACATATATAGAAGAGTCCCAATCCCCCTTGGGATTGAGCCTTTTCTATATATGCACGGCTGAGCTTTACAATCACATCAGAGTAGACTAACTACGTACATAATAACAACAACAGTAAACTTTACAAATATACAACTGAAATACAATTTCTTTTCACTCAACATCTATTACATAACTTTTCGGCTGTCCAGGGTCAACCTCTATATCGATACCTTGCCAATTCGTCCCGACATCCCAACACCCGCTCGACCTGAAAAACAGTCACCCGAGGGTGTGAGACACACCGGAGTGCATCCCAGTGGGCACGACGAGCCGAGAAATAGCAGATCGTACCTACTGGTATACAATACTAGAGGATAGTAAAAAGTCACAGAGGTTAGAATAAATAGTTCAACTATACGGAGATCAACAGATATATATAAGCATGAAATCACAGGTATATAATCTCAGCAGAGTATCATGGATTAATCAACTGAGCAGCGTAATCATATATAGAGCTGATCATGCTATAACTGATAAGACTACAAGTAGGAATGAATGATCATGCTATAACTGACAAACAGGAATGAATACACTGTACTGATAAGCAGGAAACAATCATGCTAGCACTGATAATCTGGCAAGCAGTAAATGATCATGCTATAACTGATAATCTGACAAGCAGGAAATAGTCACACTATCACTGATAATCTGGTGAGCAGTAAATGATCATGCTATAACTGATAATCTGACAAGCAGGAAATAAACAAGAATAATGCATCAAAGGTAATCATCACAAATATACCCAATCACTGCCACTTTTGGCCACAAGGGCATCAGGCTAAATTTGCCATGGAGCATATGACATCAGGCTAAACCACTTTTGGTCATTGGGGCCTCAGGCCTAAAGCCATTCTTGGACACCCTGGGGCCTCAGGCCTAAAGCCATTCTTGGACACCCTGCAAGCTATCATAACCCCACTAGGCTCACGGGTCGATCAGACCTCTCTACCGGTAAAGAACTGTGATGACCTGGATCTCCGCAGAGCTGTTGCGGTGCGTTGGGGTGGCCATTGGAGGCCTACGCGGCGTGCGGGAGGTGTTTGGGGCACGATTGGACACTAGTGTTGGACTTCGGACTTAAATGGATCACGTGGGTGATCGGTTGGCCCCGTCGGATCTCTGGAAGTGTTCTCGGGCGAAACGGATATTAAGATTGGGCTCGGCGCGAAATTTGGACTAAGAATATCTTTCCGGGGGCATTCGGCAATTTTTAGAGTGAGAATTTGGCGAAACGGACGTCAAATTCGGATTCAGCGCGCGAAAACGCTTCAGATGGACTATTTACTTGATTTTTCGGGCTCGGGTTACTGTTCACGTCGGAACAGTGTTCCCGGCGGCCGGCCGGAGGCGGCGGCGGCGGCGGGCAGCGCCGGCAGGCGGCGGCGCGGCCTCGGGCAGGCGGCACAGGGCGGCGCGCGGCGCGGGCAGGGCGCGGGCAGCGCGCGGGCGCGCGGGCAGGCGGGCGGTCCACGCGGCGGGCGTGCACCAAGGCGGGGACACGTGGCACTCTCTTATTGGCTGGCTCACGGTAGACGGTCTACGGAGTATTTTTTAGTGGCTCACGGTTCATGGTGCACCGGACGTGACACGTGGCGGGATTTGGTTGGTTCGGTGTTCAGAGGTTCGTGCACCGGGTGCACCGGTCAGAGGCAGGACACGTGGCGCGCTCCTATTGGGCGGTCAACTGTGCGGGCAGGAGGGCAGCGGGCGCAGACTGTGCGGGCAGGCGCGGCGGTACTGTTGGTCGGGGACGCGTGTCGACTCCCGGAGGTGGCCACGCGGCGTTGCAGGAGTGGGGGATTCGGCTGTTGCCTGTACGGGGGACGCGTGGCAGCATCTGAGGCGGGTCGGACGGATCGCGGGATCCCGTCCGACGGGGCAAGCTGGGCCGGGCCGCACTGTGCGCGCCCGAAAGTTTGGGCCGGGCCGCACTGTGCGCGCCCGGAAACTTTCGGGCGCCCGAAAGTTGGGACCCAGATGGCATTTCTTCAATTGTTTGGGAGGCCTATTTAAACAGCCCGAGCCCCATTCAGCTCACCTTTTCCACCATTTCCGAGCCTCATCTCACCAAGGTGTCTTCAGCAAAGTTGCTCCCCTTCGAGTTCTCCATCTCCTGGTGAAGTTTGAGGATTTGTGGTGGCACGCACTTCGAGATTTGGATTTTACGGCGCGGCGCGACGTTGCATTCCTGGGTTCTTCTTCGGCGCAGCGACAGTGTTTTAGCTCTCCCGAGCTACCCCGACAGTATTTTTCAGCGATTCTTGCGCCATCGTCTTCACGACAGGTAGGGCTACGTTTCTTGTTTCTACTGGTTTTTCCCCATTCCGAGGTTTTCATGGGTTTTTCGGATCATCTTGTGACCCCATTTTGCTGTGATGGAGTTTTGGACAGCGGTTCGGTATTTCGGCGATATCTCCGCAACCGGGCATCGGATTGGGGTGATTCAAAAGGGGATTTACATCTACGCATCGCAAGGAGTCTCCCTGAATTTTCTTGGATTTCCTGGAATTTTCCCGAAGGTGAGAAACCCCTTTTTACAGAACTTTGTAGCACAGTTTTTGGGTGAAAGTATTGTTCGGGGTGGTCCTCTTGTCGATTTTGGTTCTCAGCATAGGAAAATCGTGTGGGAACGTGCAGGTAGTCGTTTCGACCGGTTCGTCGCGAGGATCGCGACGGTATTTTTCTCTGGAATTTCTAGAGCAGATCTCGCAGGTGAAAAAGGCAAAACTGTGGACTGATTGTATTATGGACAGATTTCGGTGTGAGCATTGTATGTTAATTGTGCTTGTTCTTTTGGGGTATTTTGTGCAGTACCGTGGTGATCGTTGAGACCGGGCGCGGACTTCGCTGTTGGGATCAGGATTTAGCGCTCGAGGTGGGCGGTTGTTTCTTGCCTCTATTTTGACATGCTCACTAGGAATATTAGAGTGATCCCCTTTATTGGACATCTTGATTAATCATGATCGGGGTTGGGTTCATGCATGCCGGTGTGGGAATAGGGTTGCTTTGATAGCGGTTAACCTTGCATGTGGAATGGAATATTTATGTTGGACTATTTTGATTATCCTGTTGATGGTACCACTTGAGGGTAGATGACATGCGTAGGTGGATACTGTTAATGATTAATGCCTTTAATTATATTTCCTTGAGAACACTTGCATGCTTGTATGGACATCTAGATAGGCCATCTTTTATTGCTACACTATCATATTGGGATTTGACTTAGGAGAAACCATGATTGCTTTCTTTCTCCTACTTATTTAGACTTTCGAGTCATGTTGCTCGGGTTCGAGCGGGGGTTTGGGATAGTGTAGCCGGGACCTTGGGGTCGGAGACAGGGTGTACTTGATGTCGGACTTGGGGATTATTGCGGCAACCGCGGACAGTAGGCGGTTGACCGGATATCGATTGTTCTACCCGATTGTGGATCTTGGATTTTGGGACAGGCAGGCTTGATGGCAGGGTATTGCGGCAACCGCGGACCTTGGGCGGTTGACCGGAGGTTGCTTATGCATCAGATTGGGTATCAGGTCTCTAGTGGATGGGGTTTCCCACTATTTGTTTATCTTGCATCAGGTTGAGATCGGGTCTCCCTTTAGTGGATGGGTTTTCCCACTTTGATCAGAGTCATGATCCAGTCCTGCTGATCTATGGTACTTGTTACTCAGGCATTTTACTCGTGTGGGTCGCTCCCCTCGAGTGCCACTCCGGAGTGTGCGTTTTACAGGCTCCGAGTCCTCGGGACTCTCATCCCCTATCGGTGTTATGCGTAGACTGGCATACCCGATTTGGCAGGCAGGCAAGGCAGGCAGTACCAGTTCTTACTAGTGTATCGATTGGGTCCAGACAGGCAGGCATTTACATTCTGATGCATACTGTTAGCTATCTCTTTAGCTTGGCATATTAGAGGCATAGTAGTGGTAGTTCCTGTTTTCAGCAGTCATCATTGCTTACCGCACTTCTTTCCTTTTTGCCTCTGGTAGACCTAGTGGGTGTGTCAGGGTTTGAGGTTTTACCCACTAGGGGAGGCTACTGGTTTACTGGTAGTCTTACCCCCATTCTTCTTTCCTCTTTTTCTTCTCCCTTGTTTTGCAGTGTCTTCTGCGGGTGCTGCTGGGTTTTCTGCGGCGGGTCGAGGAGAGAGGACGGCTGAGTAGATAGACTTCGAGGCAGGATGAGCGTGTTAGCTGGACTGTTGGTGTACCCGTATTTCCTCAGACGATTGTACTTTTACTTTGGGACTGGCTTTTGCCAGCAGGTTGTATTTATTTTGGTGAGCTGGGAGAGACAGATGTATCATTTATACAGATGTATTGTATTTTATTTCCAGCTTCAGTCTGAGATGTATTAGTTTTAGTTCAGCTCTGTTTTTATTGCTCATTTATTATTATCTCTTATATATCTGAGCAGGCTTGGCGCTTCGTGTACGCGGGAAATACCGTGTGCACGGCGGATCTGTCGACGGGCCCGGGTTCTGGTTTACACCCGGGGCGTGACAGATTAAGTTGGTATCAGAGCTTAGGGATAGGTCAGTTGGGACTTAGGAAACCCTAGGCTTTTGGCGGACCCTAGGATGTTAGGGCGTGAGAGACGTGACTTTTGGCGAAAGTCGGTGATTTGGTCTTGACTCTTCCAGTGAGTGAAGAGGGATCGGCATACCCTATTTTGTGGGACAGTTATGTTGGCTGCAGACAACATAACGTTACAAAAATAGGGGGATGCCTTTGACTTTCGCTAGATTGGGTCGAGTGTTTGGGGTGTGCTGATTTGCGGTTTTGTCGTGGTGAGCGGTGTCTCCCCGACGTTGGGGCTCTGACCCGTGTGCACCTTGGTGCGGCAGTTGGGCCTGAGCTGGTTGTTTCGGGCCGGATACCCAGATTGGGGTCTGGGGGCTCCGGACCCGAAGGGTAGGAGTGTTGGAGGCAGATCAGCGGAGCAGTGCAGTGACACAGTTGTCGGATCAGCACAGTGGCGCAGTTGCCGGAGCAGTGACACAGTTGTCGGATCAGTGCAGTGACACAGTTGTCGGATCAGCACAGTGGCGCAGTTGCCGGAGCAGTGACACAGTTGTCGGATCAGTGCAGTGGCACAGTTGTCGGACTAGTGAGTAGCCCTCCGTGCCGACGTTTAGTGCTGGGGCACCGAGGAAGGGTGGACAGTTGACAGCAGGGAAACTGTGGGATTGCATTGAAGGAGTGAGCCAGATCTGGCGGATGAGTTGCCCTGACTTGTGGGATTGAGTATGGAGCCTTTGAAGGCAGGGTCTTGTTCGGTGGGGGATTGAGAGCTCTAGGGACGCCTCATTGGAGTAGGCGCCGGGTATGGAGCGTGGCATTGTAGTTCCTTTGGATTGGGATCTGCCGCCTGAGGCGAGTTCTGATTGAGGCGCTTGGCGCCGGGTGATGGAGGACAGGTCAGTCGGATGAGGTATTCCCGATCTCTTTTCCAGGATAGTGGATTTTGAGACCGTCAGAGCACATAGATTCCAGCGGCCAGTGTGGCGGTAGGTTTGAATTGTTCCAGGCTCTTGGGTTCGTATCTTTCGATACGAGAGGTTTTCCCTTCTTGGTGGGTAGTGTTTGGCTTCATTGTTTTGGGTTAGGGGTAGGACGGTTACCTGGTGTTCGGGAGGTCGTATTCCCTATCTTTTGCACCTGGGGGGAGTGTCGTGGGTCCTGCCCGGTGCGGTTGAGTCCTTGGTTGTACCTGTAGGCCTGATGGTCTTGACCCAGTTGTTGGGCTTGGTTTGGTACTTAGGACGGTTAGGCTGGCTCGGTTATCTTTTTCTTTTCGCGGCAGCTGATTATGCTGCGAGGACGGTTTTCGTGGGAGCCAGGCCTGGAGGTGTTGGTGTACCTGGGTTGCTTGAGAGTATCTTCGCCTCTTTGGTTTTGACTTTGTGAGCGAGGCGGATGTCTCGTAGTGGGTGAGTAGCCTTTTGGCTGGTGTGTTTGAGGGATCTGCGGCGGCACCAGGACTTGGATATACCCTTTTGGTTGTGAGTTCCTAGCTGTTCTCCTATCGGAGTTGTTTGGCATGACACCAGTTTGGGAGTTGAGGACCCAACTCCAGGATTTGATGTTTTGGAAGTATGTCAGGCCAAGTGTGGCACCCTGGGGGCGCCGGTGCTATTCGAGTTGTGGAAGGTTGGTTCACTTCGGCTTTGTGATGACCTGTAAGAATTTGATAAAGTGATCATCGGGAGCTAGCACCCTTCTGTCAAGCTTGGAGGATTTGTTTTACCAGCTGCAAGGGTATTGGATCTTCGCGAAGATTGATTTGCAATCTGGTTCTCTTGACTGCTTATGGCTATGTGCTGATGCCGAAGAGTTGGGGGAATTGCTTTTACACCCCGACGGTTTTGGATTAGAGATCAGAGGCTACGGGATCAGTTGGGGGACTTATATCGGATGCCTCGGGAGTGCCGAGGTACTTGGGTTGAGCTGGGTGTTGTTGGACTTGCGGTTGGCTTATCTGAGGCCCGGGGAGGGGCAGATGCTTGTACCGATGCGGACAGCTTGGTAGCTCGAGCGGTTAGCCCAGCTGTACTTGGTTGAGGTAGTGCGGATTCCTGGAGTGCTCACCTTTATTTTGTTCCAGTTAGAGACCCGAGGATTGCATCGCGTCTCTGGAGGAGGTATTTGTCAGCCTTGGGAGCTTGAGTGGTGGATGATTGGATATTTACCCCCTCTATTTGGTTGAGGTTCCGAGTGGAGGAACGACTTTAGTTTCGAGGACGAAACTTTCTTTTAGTGGGGAAGGATGTGATGACCTGGATCTCCGCAGAGCTGTTGCGGTGCGTTGGGGTGGCCATTGGAGGCCTACGCGGCGTGCGGGAGGTGTTTGGGGCACGATTGGACACTAGTGTTGGACTTCGGACTTAAATGGATCACGTGGGTGATCGGTTGGCCCCGTCGGATCTCTGGAAGTGTTCTCGGGCGAAACGGATATTAAGATTGGGCTCGACGCGAAATTTGGACTAAGAATACCTTTCCGGGGGCATTCGGCAATTTTTAGAGTGAGAATTTGGCGAAACGGACGTCAAATTCGGATTCAGCGCGCGAAAACGCTTCAGATGGACTATTTACTTGATTTTTCGGGCTCGGGTTACTGTTCACGCCGGAACAGTGTTCCCGGCGGCCGGCCGGCGGCGCGGCAGCGCCGGCAGGCGGCGGCGCGGCCTCGGGCAGGCGGCACAGGGCGGCGCGCGGCGCGGGCAGGGCGCGGGCAGCGCGCGGGCGCGCGGGCAGGCGGGCGGTCCACGCGGCGGGCGTGCACCAAGGCGGGGACACGTGGCACTCTCTTATTGGCTGGCTCACGGTAGACGGTCTACGGAGTATTTTTAGTGGCTCACGGTTCATGGTGCACCGGACGTGACACGTGGCAGGATTTGGTTGGTTCGGTGTTCAGAGGTTCGTGCACCGGGTGCACCGGTCAGAGGCAGGACACGTGGCGCGCTCCTATTGGGCGGTCAACTGTGCGGGCAGGAGGGCAGCGGGCGCAGACTGTGCGGGCAGGCGCGGCGGTACTGTTGGTCGGGGACGCGTGTCGACTCCCGGAGGTGGCCACGCGGCGTTGCAGGAGTGGGGGATTCGGCTGTTGCCTGTACGGGGGACGCGTGGCAGCATCTGAGGCGGGTCGGACGGATCGCGGGATCCCGTCCGACGGGGCAAGCTGGGCCGGGCCGCACTGTGCGCGCCCGAAAGTTTGGGCCGGGCCGCACTGTGCGCGCCCGGAAACTTTCGGGCGCCCGAAAGTTGGGACCCAGATGGCATTTCTTCAATTATTTGGGAGGCCTATTTAAACAGCCCGAGCCCCATTCAGCTCACCTTTTCCACCATTTCCGAGCCTCATCTCACCAAGGTGTCTTCAGCAAAGTTGCTCCCCTTCGAGTTCTCCATCTCCTGGTGAAGTTTGAGGATTTGTGGTGGCACGCACTTCGAGATTTGGATTTTACGGCGCGGCGCGACGTTGCATTCCTGGGTTCTTCTTCGGCGCAGCGACAGTGTTTT
This sequence comes from Tillandsia fasciculata, assembly GCA_029168755.2. Classification (NCBI taxonomy): domain Eukaryota; kingdom Viridiplantae; phylum Streptophyta; class Magnoliopsida; order Poales; family Bromeliaceae; genus Tillandsia; species Tillandsia fasciculata. The sequence goes on along the minus strand of JAQOTM010000825.1, from coordinate 62,704 downwards.
AGCTCTCCCGAGCTACCCCGACAGTATTTTTCAGCGATTCTTGCGCCATCGTCTTCACGACAGGTAGGGCTACGTTTCTTGTTTCTACTGGTTTTTCCCCATTCCGAGGTTTTCATGGGTTTTTTGGATCATCTTGTGACCCCATTTTGCTGTAATGGAGTTTTGGACAGCGGTTCGGTATTTCGGCGATATCTCCGCAACCGGGCATCGGATTGGGGTGATTCAAAAGGGGATTTACATCTACGCATCGCAAGGAGTCTCCCTGAATTTTCTTGGATTTTCTGGAATTTTCCCCGAAGGTGAGAAACCCCTTTTTACAGAACTTTGTAGCACAGTTTTTGGGTGAAAGTATTGTTCGGGGTGGTCCTCTTGTCGATTTTGGTTCTCAGCATAGGAAAATCGTGTGGGAACGTGCAGGTAGTCGTTTCGACCGGTTCGTCGCGAGGATCGTGACGGTATTTTTTCCTGGAATTTCTAGAGCAGATCTCGCAGGTGAAAAAGGCAAAACTGTGGACTGATTGTATTATGGACAGATTTCGGTGTGAGCATTGTATGTTAATTGTGCTTGTTCTTTTGGGGTATTTTGTGCAGTACCGTGGTGATCGTTGAGACCGGGCGCGGACTTCGCTGTTGGGATCAGGATTTAGCGCTCGAGGTGGGCGGTTGTTTCTTGCCTCTATTTTGACATGCTCACTAGGAATATTAGAGTGATCCCCTTTATTGGACATCTTGATTAATCATGATCGGGGTTGGGTTCATGCATGCCGGTGTGGGAATAGGGTTGCTTTGATAGCGGTTAACCTTGCATGTGGAATGGAATATTTATGTTGGACTATTTGATTATCCTGTTGATGGTACTACTTGAGGGTAGATGACATGCGTAGGTGGATACTGTTAATGATTAATGCCTTTAATTATATTTCCTTGAGAACACTTGCATGCTTGTATGGACATCTAGATAGGCCATCTTTTATTGCTACACTATCATATTGGGATTTGACTTAGGAGAAACCATGATTGCTTTCTTTCTCCTTCTTATTTAGACTTTCGAGTCATGTTGCTCGGGTTCGAGCGGGGGTTTGGGATAGTGTAGCCGGGACCTTGGGGTCGGAGACAGGGTGTACTTGATGTCGGACTTGGGGATTATTGCGGCAACCGCGGACAGTAGGCGGTTGACCGGATATCGATTGTTCTACCCGATTGTGGATCTTGGATTTTGGGACAGGCAGGCTTGATGGCAGGGTATTGCGGCAACCGCGGACCTTGGGCGGTTGACCGGAGGTTGCTTATGCATCAGATTGGGTATCAGGTCTCTAGTGGATGGGGTTTCCCACTATTTGTTTATCTTGCATCAGGTTGAGATCGGGTCTCCCTTTAGTGGATGGGTTTTTCCACTTTGATCAGAGTCATGATCCAGTCCTGCTGATCTATGGTACTTGTTACTCAGGCATTTTACTCGTGTGGGTCGCTCCCCTCGAGTGCCACTCCGGAGTGTGCGTTTTACAGGCTCCGAGTCCTCGGGACTCTCATCCCCTATCGGTGTTATGCGTAGACTGGCATACCCGATTTGGCAGGCAAGCAAGGCAGGCAGTACCAGTTCTTACTAGTGTATCGATTGGGTCCAGACAGGCAGACATTTACATTCTGATGCATACTGTTAGCTATCTCTTTAGCTTGGCATATTAGAGGCATAGTAGTGGTAGTTCCCGTTTTCAGCAGACATCATTGCTTACCGCACTTCTTTCCTTTTTGCCTCTGGTAGACCTAGTGGGTGTGTCAGGGTTTGAGGTTTTACCCACTAGGGGAGGCTACTGGTTTACTGGTAGTCTTACCCCCATTCTTCTTTCCTCTTTTTCTTCTCCCTTGTTTTGCAGTGTCTCCTGCGGGTGCTGCTGGGTTTTCTGCGGCGGGTCGAGGAGAGAGGACGGCTGAGTAGATAGACTTCGAGGCAGGATGAGCGTGTTAGCTGGACTGTTGGTGTACCCGTATTTCCTCAGACGATTGTACTTTTACTTTGGGACTGGCTTTTGCCAGCAGGTTGTATTTATTTTGGTGAGCTGGGAGAGACCGATGTATCATTTATACAAATGTATTGTATTTTATTTCCAGCTTCAGTCTGAGATGTATTAGTTTTAGTTCAGCTCTGTTTTTATTGCTCATTTATTATTATCTCTTATATATCTGAGCAGGCTTGGCGCTTCGTGTACGCGGGAAATACCGTGTGCACGGCGGATCTGTCGACGAGCCCGGGTTCTGGTTTACACCCGGGGCGTGACAAGAACACCGTGACGGTGGCCAAATCGTCGGTGTGCGTGACTGAAAACTTGGCTCGACGGCGATCATAATGCTGATGCTCAAACCACGGTCCACTAGACGGCAAGAAGCCGCAGAAAATCCCCACTGGGATACAATTATAACATGCCAAGTACTGAAGTGATCTCACCTATTCTAAACATGCAGTGAAGAATAGAGACAAGTATAGAACTATGCTAGTGACCAATCAAGCATGGCATGTGTCCAGGAAATGCATATCAACTGCTGAAGAAATCAGGATATAACTCAACATGATAAACAAGCAACTGCTGGAATATAAGCATGATATGCAAGCAAGTAATAAGAGCAGGTATAGACTCCATATCAATCATAATGCTAAAACTCAGTTCACGGTCGGTAGACCGGACAGACGGCGGAACGCCGAGGAAAATCCCCACTGGGATGCAATATCAGAATCAATTGAGTCTCACTCATATGCAAGAATAAGCAGCAACTAAATATCATGGATCAGATATAATCAGAAAGTACTGATAATCTGGTATATAACCTAGCAAATGACCAATCATGCAAGGTATAATCTCAAACAAAGGAAGACAGGTTCAATCAATCATCTAGGGTAAGCAAGAACAGGAGTCCAACTAATACCGTACACAGAGGGCCGAAATGATAAAGCTCGGACCGAAGATAACCCACCTGAAGGTAGACGGTCGCGATAAGATGGATCACGGGCTAGCTCCTGATGACTGGGCCTACAATAATACCAGGTGACAACTCAGGATCTACCAATCCTCAAGGCGCAACTAGCGCGAACCGACCATTTCGTCGATTTGTGCTACATAAAGCAATTTAGCTTTTCAGAAACCCCAGGGAAACCCACTGAAAGGTTAATAATGTTTTAGAACATTTCTCTAGCTTTTCTATACTGCTACAATTGCAGCGAGGCCCTCGAGCTTACCCAGAATGTGTTTTATACACTAAATAACCACTGTTTTGGCTCGTTCTCTCAAACGGTAAATCATTTTTACGAGCCGTCACCTCCAGCAGGTGACATTCGACTTGCTGAACGCCGTGCTCACCCATTTGTGGCAGCACGATGCCCGGGGTAAACTTTGGGCCATAAAATTCTCGACTAGCATAGCCTTAATGCATTTTTGTTTCTTTGGGACTTCAAACTCTGTTTTTAACGTGAGCATCGCGTCCAGTGACCCCAATTTAGCCAGGAATACACTGTTGCGGCTTCGCCAACACTCTAGAATAGTGTTTTGTTCCAACATTACCTTTCTAGGTTGGTTTAATTATAACTTTAATTCTAAACCTCAAACCGTTAATGTTTGTATATCAAAGTTGCTTCAAACATTGCTAGAATACCAGGGCTTGCACTGGTTGCAGCCCAGGTGTGCTGGTTCAAGCAGAACCATAACCATGATTATCCAATGGTTCACATTGCTCCAAATATTTATTCACACAGTATCTGTTTGAACTGAAGTGAGCTCCAAGCTCAGGAGTTTATTTGAAGCAAGTTTCATATTTACAATGAGGCCTAATTCCACATTTTTCCTCTCTTAGGCATTTCAACAAACAGGTGGTGTGCACAATACCCACTCACACACACAAGCACACAACCCAGGTTGTTCTCTGCAACCGCAGCATCTGGGGGCTTCCCACTTGGAAGGAATTGCTCTACAGAGCTTAGGCATTGTTTCCAGCAACTTGGATTCAACCCAGCACCCCCGGATCGTCGGAGCTCAAGGTTGAAGATGACACCTTTTGCATTGAAAATTGTGACCATCCAACCGAGGGTTCTGGGGCTCAACTAATGGCACCAACAGGTGCACCTCATCTCCCTGATGCTTTCCACACCCATGCCTGGTCGATGGGGTGAGGCGGCGGCGCGGGAAGCAAAACTCCATTTTGGAGCTTAAGCTCGTTAATGGCGGATTTTTATAGAGGCTATAATAAGTCTTCCAACTTATATGGAAGCTTCCTTTGGTCCATACAAAACTTTCCGACACTTCCTCCCCGGCCGGAGGTGGCCGGATCACCGGCGGCGACGTTGGGTTTCGAATTGGGTTCATTCATGGCCAACCCTTTTTCGGGCTGCATGGGAGCCATGCAAAGGCATGGTTGGGATCCTCTGGGTCCCAGCAAGTGATCTGGGTAGGTGGCCGGCGTCGGAGAAGCCTGCCGGCGCCGTAGCACCAAGCTCGGCCACAAGCACAAAACCGGAAAGGCTAGGGCATCAAATATCTTTTAAAATACTAGGCCATATTTATTCAAATTTTGCAGATTTGTTAGACATATCCTACAGTCCCTACATACCAATTTTCAGCTTGGTTGGTTCATTAGTTGCAGAGTTATCTCAAGGTGGAGCTTTATTAGTTTTTCGGTAAGAGATGCTCCCCGCCGGCCATGCAACGTGCATGGGGAGCTCTGGCTTTGCAGGGAGCATGATAAGGTTCTAAGAACTCTACTTCTAGGGGTCCCGGGTCCATACAATCTGTGGTTGGAAAGAACTTACCTTGGCCGAGGTGGAAGAAGATGGGATGAAGCCGGATTGTACTCCTCTTGCACACGCGGCCACGGCAACTTCCAGCAAGGTCCTCTGGCACAGAGGAACTCTTCAGACACCACCAAAACCAACCTTGATCAAGTTTGTCTCAACCTTCTTCCCCCACTCTCTCTCTCGGTTTGTCTCTAATGGTGTTCGGTTCTAGGTTTAACCAGGCTTCGGGGCTGAGTCTGGGAGTAACAAGGGACCAGATGATGCTTAGAATTCCTCACAGACCCCTCGGACTTGCACCCATGAAGACCAAAGGCCACTTCACTTTAATGCTAGATTCTTTAAGCATAAACACCCAAACTCGGTTCACACCTAACCCCAAACCCTAGCAGGCTATGGGTAGGTCACAAATGCACCCAGCACCCTTACCTATAAGTCCCTTAAGTTTTGACACATAAAATACTAACATTTCTTGCAAAATACTCCATTTTTAGGTGCTTTTCATGCATTTCGAGAAAAACCGCTCGTCATTTTGCGAAACGGACTTCGCCATTGCGTTCAGAACGTCGAAATTAGCTAGGGTCCATTACTAATACCCCTGTGTTATAATTTAAAACAGTGAATCGGCCGTTAGTGGTCGCGAAGGGATTAAAATAGGGGTTACTATGCACAACTTAAGTTGTGGGGCCCACTATTTCTTCGCTGATTTTTGGAAGATCCGACCGTCAGATCGTCGACAAGTGAATATGAAATTTTCATGTTTCGACGAGACGATCGCAACGGTGATCTCGGATTTTTGAGATCAAGCCCCGATCAAAAGTCGATATTTTTGGGCCACTATTGACCCACTAATAATTCTAGAAATTATTTAAACCTGAATTCTGGATTTTAAAATCATGGTTCAGATCGTCGACAAGTGAATATGAAATTTTCATGTTTCGACGAGACGATCGCAACGGTGATCTCGGATTTTTGAGATCAAGCCCCGATCAAAAGTCGATATTTTTGGGCCACTATTGACCCACTAATAATTCTAGAAATTATTTAAACCTGAATTCTGGATTTTAAAATCATGGTTACTACAAAGAGCCACTCTCTTCAACAGATTGTGTAGATATATTATCTAACATATCTGGGATTTCAAACATCTATTGATCTTGGTATTTCATTTTCTTTACCAAATTGATGATTTGATAAAGGCATTACTCATAAGATCAAGTCAGATGTGATTGAAGTTGTTCAGCTTTAAGGGATTTAATTTTTATAAATTTTCGTTTCGTTATTTGGATATTTTTAATAGATGTTGCATAATCTATTTCTTGTTGTATGAAATGATGATTTTTATTTAAAGTTGATACACAAAAGTGCTTACAATCTTTTTCTGGATTTTCTAGAATTTTTCTGAATTTTCTGAAGAAAAAGTTTGGAGCCGGTCCGGACTGGGCAAGTTGATCCGGACCCCGAACGCAGGAAAATCCTGCGGGTAGCCGATCCGGACTGGATTTCTCAGGCAGTCCGTGTAGGGCCCCTGAACCCCATGCAGCTTTTTCCCGTGAATCCACTGTGTAAACACATGTTGATGGTGTATTTGGCCCATGGTGCATCAAAGGGATGCCACAGATGGACCCTGTGAGCTTTTGTTAGCTGTGTTGGCCTTCGGCTGCTTTTGCCGAATTATAGAAAAGGTTTTAGGCCAAACGGAGGGTGGATTTGGATTCAGCGCGGAAAAACGCTTGAAAATGGCTTTTTGTTTGCCAAATTCTGAGTCCGGATGCCCAAAAACGGACTCCCGGAAGTTTTGCCGCTTTTCTGGTGCATGGGGGAGCCGTGGACCGGCGGGGGTGCCACGTGGCAGGCCCTGATTGGCCGGCGCACGCGGCTGGGTCCACGGAAAGCAGGGGAATGGGCCGGGGTGCACCGCGGAGCGCGTGGACCGGCGGGTGTCCACGTGGCAGCGTCGGATTGGGCGGCTCTGGTGCGCTCGGTCTGCGGAAGTGCGCGGGGAGGCGTGGACCGGGGGCGCGCCACGTGGCAGCACCGGATAGGCGGGCTCACGGGCGCGCGGTCCACGCGACGCGCGGGGCAGGTCCGGGGCAGGTGGCCGTACGCGGGGCAGGCGCGGGCGACGTGGGCAGCGCCACGTGGCGCCCGCTGATTCGCGGGCGCCACCTACCGCGTTGACGGGGGCAGGGACACGTGGCGCTCTCCGCGGCAGCTTGCACGGCTGCCGCCTGTTCGGGCGACACGTGGCGGGCCTTGAGGCGGGTCGGACGAAGTGGAGATCCCGTCCGACGGCGCGAAGTGGGCCGGGCCGCACTGTGCGCGCCCGAAAGAGGTGGGCCGGGCCGCACTGTGCGCGCCCGGAAATTTCCGGGCGCCCGAAACTTCGGACATATTGGGAATTTTTCCAATTGTTTTCTTTAGCCTAAATACCAGCCCATGCCCTCTTCTTTGGATTTTTTCTCTCAACCCACGCATCATCTGCCCGAGCCACCTTAAGAAGATTTGTTCATCTCTTAGTTCTTGATCTTCCTACTAAGTTCTAGGATTTTAGGAGCACGCATCCCGAGGTTCTGGATTTTACGGCGCAGCGCGACATTGCATTTCCTGGGTTCTTCTTCGACGCAGCAGCAGTGTTTTGACTCCCCTGGGCTACCCCGAGATCCTTTTTCTGTGATTCTTGCGCCGACAGACTCCTAAGAGGTAGGGCTTCATCTTTTTTATCGATCGCGCTTTCCCGTTTCAAGGTTTTGGCATGGATCCCGAGGCAAAACAGTGACCCCATTTTCTGTGTGGATTTTTGAGACAGCGGCAGGGTATTTCGGCCATATCTTCGCGCACGAGCGTCAGACGGAAACGTGCTTATACAACTTTTTCCTCTACGGATCGCAAGGAACGCGCTCGTATTTTTCTTGGATTTTCCAGAGATTTATTTCGAGGTGAAATCTCTGTTTTCTCTGTGAACAGTGTATAGTTTTTAGCACAGATTTTTGTATGAGTGTACCCCCTTGCCGAATTTATAACTTGACTTACCGAACTCAGATTTGGGCGTGCAAGCTACCGTTGCGAAGCTATCGACGCGAGGATCGCCGTGATATTTTTCTGGGAATTTTCTGGGCATTTTCTGCAGGTGAAAATTTAGCAGTTTTGGGACTGTTGTTGTATGTGATCTGTATGAGCAGTATTTGGGAACTTAAGTGTTTTAGTGGACTTTGTATTGTGCCAGGAGTGTTACGGGTGTGCTGAACTTATTGGAGCAGGAGGCTTGATTTATTTGGTATTTTCAGCTGTACGGATTTGGACAGTTGCACTTCAGGTGGGTGGTTGTTGTACTCCTCTCCTTTGGTATGCCCACTAGGAATATCAGAGTACCCCTGATTGATGATGCTAAATTTGTTGTTGGTAGACTTGCATGATCTAGGAAGCTAATTAATGGTTATTTGGCAACATGATTATTTTTAATCACTTAATTATTCTGGATTGCATGTTTAGGGGTAGAATAGTATGAGGACTGCAAAACTGATGATTATTCATATGAGACTGTCACCTTAGCTTATGTCACTCTAAACTGATTATTCTTGGAAATTGGACAAAATATTGGGACAAATGCATGATTAAACGGGTCACTTATTTATGTCATCTTTTTACTGCTATACTATCTTTTGGGACTTGACTTAGGAGAAACCATGCTTTTATTCTTTTTCTTCTCCTATTATTGATAGACTTGAGGCATAGTTGCTCGGGTTCGAGCGGGGGTTGGACAGTGTAGTCAGGTATTGGGGATTTGGGACAGGCTGGGCTCTATGACAGGGTGTTGCGGCAACCACGGACCTTGGGTGGTTGACCGGGTTGTACTATTGCATCAGATTGGGTGATTGGGGATCGGGCTATCTTTTGTGGAGGGTTTTCCCACTTGATTGAGTCTTGATCCAGTCCTGCTGTATCAGGTTACTTGTGGTTACTTACTTTTCTCGTGTGGGTCGCTCCCCACGAGTGCCACTCCGGAGTGCGCGGCAGACAGACTTTGAGTCCTGGGGACTCCTTTTTTCTTCGGTGTTATGCGTAGGCTGGCATACCCGTCGCGGCAGAGCAGGCAGTGCCAGGGTCCACTGGCGGTCAGATTGGGTCGTTTTGACAGGCTTCTTGATACTGATGCATCATTTTCCCATCTTTGTTGGGTTATCATGTAGAGGCATATTAGGGATAGCTTTTTATCAGTTGTCACATTTATCTGCACCCCCTTTTCTTTCCTTTTCCTTTTTGCCTCTGATCACCTAGTGGGCATGTCTGAGCTGAGACTTTACCCACTAGGGGAGGCTACTGTTTATAGTAGTACTTACCCCCATTGTCTTTTCTTGTTTCTTTCTTTCCCCTTGTTTTGCAGAGTCCTCTGTGGGAGTTGCTGGGCCGTCAGCAGCTGAGCGAGGTAAGAGGATTGCAGACTAGTTAGCGAGCCACCGAGGGATATAGCTGGAGTTTTTGGGTCACCCGGTCTTCTCAGACAGTTTCTTTTTATTATTTCTTTTTGGGTCTGGTTTCTGCCAGCTGTTTGTATTTTTGGATGAGCTGGGAGAGATGTTGTATTTATTTTCACTGTTGTACCTTTTTACTTCCAGCTTCTGTCTGAGATACAGTAGTTTTAGTTTAGCTCTGATTATTATGCTCTTTTATTATCATCTCTTATATCTGAGCAGGTTACCGACGCTTCGTGTACACGGAAAATACCGCATGCACGGCGGATCTGTAGACGGGCCCGGGTTCCGGTTTACACCCGGGGCGTGACAGTCAGGACCGCGGCTAGGGTTTATATGAAACGAAGAGGTTTTTTATTTTATTTCATCACAAGCTTTCGTTTCTCAATCTCCTAAGTTTCTCTCTCTTGAAAGCAAACATTTTGGAGCCTTCCCAACTCGTTTTCTTCAAATCAAAGTGAGTTCTTTAGATCAAAATCTCGGTTTTTCTCAGTTTTTCATGTTTTTGCTCAAAACGTGGAAGAAAACTTGAATCTTTTTCGTTTGTGGATGGTTTTTGATCAAACTTCTTTTGAAATAAGAACTCTGGGAACATTAGTTTTGATTATATGCTAGGCTTTTTCATGATAAACGAATTTTTGGGCTTTGTTTTCGAAAATTTCGATTTTAAGGCATATTTTGAGAATTTTTGAAAATTAAGGAATTGATCTATTTTTAAAATTCTTTTTGCAAAACTAACTTGATCCCTAGTCTCTCTACATGATTATGATTGTTTGGGTTCAATTTTTCAGATTTTTGAAAATTAACAATTTTTCGTGTTCTTGAGGTGTGCTCACAGGACTCTTCCTTCTTAAGCACAAATAGCAATGGAGTTTGCATGGATAATCTTCCTTCTTGTTGCAATGGTACACACAAGAGCGACCAATAAATTAAAGAGAGCGAAGAAACCTTTTCGTAAAGGAGAATGTGTTCAACTTGAAGATTCAGCAACTGAGTCAGAAAAGGATGAAGTAAATTGGGACGAATTAATGAATGAAGAAGAGACGTCTGCTAAGTCAACGAGAAAGACTTCTGACACATCGAAAGGAAAAACTACTATGGATAGAGGAAAAGCGCCAATGACATCACCATCCATCTCGGTGAAAAGGAAACGACTAGCTCGACGCTTTGGACAACCACGAGATGTTGATATTAACAAACCAATAGTTCCTGATTCTCCGCCTCGCTTGGAAGAAGTGTTCATTAATACTGACCGTCTTAGGGCATTTGAACATCGAGAATGCATCGGAGAAAGACATGTCAATATTGGTGCTCTCCGAGATCACTCACCGGAGTTCGGGATTTTGATTGAACAAGCTTATCTTATTCAAGTTTGCAGATTCCCGGAATTACTTGGATATTGTTTGCATCGTGTGAGAACCTTTTACACAAATGCAAGACATCTTCAGGAAGATGAACATGGTTCGATGCAGTTTTACACAAATATCCAAGGGATGAGACTCAAAATAACTCCGCAGTTAATCGGGGAAGTCCTAGGAATGCCATCGAGCAGATCGGGGATTAACTATTTAACTGGAAAAAGCTTGACGAATGCTCTGTGGCAAACAGTTATAAAAGGAATTTGTTTGGAAGGCACTGAATCAACAGAAAAGTCTGTTAAGTCCAAACAACTCCGGCTTGAATACCGGTTTCTCAATTTCATCACGTGTTACAACATTCTCCCTAACATGCAGACAAAGGTGGTAAGATGGGATAGAATGCTATTTTTATATCTGCTAGGTCATCCTTCTGAGGCCGTGGGGTTGAACATGAACATCCCTTACATAATTTGGAATAGAATGTCTAGATATGTTGAGCATCTTCATCCGTCCGAAAGACTTCCTTTTCCTTTGATAATTATGAGGATCTTGAAAAAGTTTCAGATTGACATCAGCTCAACATCTTATCAACATTGCTTGGGAATGATAAATGAATCCACCATTGTCAAATCTCTTCATAAACTACCTCATGTCACTCCAACTCCTTCATCCGAAAAGAAACCTTGCGTCGGCACATCTACATCTCTTTCACGGCAAGCACCCGCACCAGATGATGACGCATCGGTCACCTCGATTTATAAACAACAACAACGCTTATCTTTTGAACAAGAGCAGATCACGAAAGAACAGAGGCGAATTTCAGAAGAACTTGAAATCATCACCGCGTCCCAAATCACATTGACCAAGACAGTGTCCTCGATGAAGAAATTGATGAAGAAAATGTTTTCTAAGATGGGGTGTAGTGCCTCTGATGCTTCAGACTCAGATGACTAATTTGTTTCTCTAACTTCTTTTTGTGCAGGTTTTTAGTCTTTTGCAGGTTTTTAGTTCTAGTTTTTTGTTTTAGTTCTCAGGTTTTTCTAGTTATTTGAACTTTTTAACTCTCCTTACATTTTGTAATTTTGGCTAAGTTTTGTGACAAAAAGGGGGAGAGAGGCTTGAACAATGCTTGAACAATGCTTGTCAAATGCTTGAACAATGCTTGTGTGAGAACTGTGTGAGAACTTGAAACTAAGGTAAGTATAACTTCAACTTGGGTTTATCTTGTAATTTGAATGCATGTCCCTACTAACTATTCGACTAACTATTTGGGCATGTAATATAACTAACAAGTTGATGTTGACTAACATTTCTGTGACATTTGGATCTTTATTGCTTAAAAGATATGTTGATTTTTAATTGTGATCCAATTACATATCTGAATGCATAAATGTCATGGTGAGTATAAACTCTATCTCTGTGTTTAGTTTTGATTGTTGAAAATTCTTGAGGTATCTAATGATCTCTTTTGTCAAGAATGATTTCTTTTGCAGAGAGTACAGATGTCTAAGTCTAGAGTCTGTTCTAGGAGTTTATCTCATGTATTTATTTTTATTTTGGATCTCCAATGTAAATTTTTGTTGTATGGTGATATCAACAAAAATATCTTTTTGAATTTTCTTGAGTGGATTTGTGTTTTGTCACGAAACCGCCAAAGGGGGAGATTATTACGGAATTTAAGTTGGCGTATTTCGTGGAATTTGTTTAAGTCTTGAAGATTGAAGATGAAAAGCTTGGATCATATACCTCAATCTCAAGAAAGAAGAATTCAAAAGGATCAGGTACGTTTAACTAAAGATTTTTGGTGATCCGAATACTTGTCACAGTGTAGAAACACTTCGATGAATTTGTAATTGCATAAAAATCAAAAACTGGACACTTTACTTGTTCAGAGTCCGGATCGGACATTACAGTCCGGACCCCGAACAGAGGTTGGCTCATCAGCAATTCCAGTCCGGACCGTGGAATTTCAGTCCGGACCCCAAACGTGTAATTTGAAGGAATTGCATGAACAGTCCGGACCGTGAAATTTCAGTCCGGACCCCGAATGTCTTCTTTTCTGGAAAGTAGTCTTTTTCGCTGAAACAGTCCGGACCGTCAATTCCAGTCCGGACTGTCATCCTGTAAATTTCCAGAAATAGTTAGTTTTTGATGCTTATCTTCTTCCAATGGTTTCTAACCTATAAATAGACCCTATAATTTATTCTTAGGGCACAGACGAATAGAACAAAAAATACGATCGAAAGAAAAAATCCACATATAGAGAAGAAAGGAAATCAATAGATTTAACTCTATGTTTCTTCATCTATATTGATTAATTTGATTCTAGGTTTTCCAAACTCAAATTTTGAGTAGAATCAAATTAATGAATACTTAGATGGTATTTCCGATCTATTTCTAATCTAAGTATTCGGCGGATCATCACCACCCAAAAACAACGATTTTTCCAAAATCGGCGCGTGGACTCGCGTGGCCTTGTGGATTCAAGGTGCAACCGCTCTCGTGGATTCGGAGCGAGGTACGTTCGTGGATTCGAGACGTGCTATTGGGTGAAGACCATGGATTCGGTCGGACGCCGTGGACTCGACGTTGGACGCCGTGGATTCGGCGTTGGGCGCTGATCGTGGATTCGAGAAGCGTTGCGGAGCGAGCGGAGAAGATCTACTAGGAGCGTATGGAAAAGGTTGAGTCGTAAGTGTGTACGGTAAATCACCTTGTACGTGTTTAATTCTAGTGGATTTCGCCGTGTGATCGGTCCCGTGGTTTTTTACTCCGGTTTGGAGTTTTTCCACGTAAAAATCTTGCATGTTATTTTTTTTTATTTCCGCATTGGGTTTTATTGCGCAACGATTTTTGAGTGTTTACTGTTTACACTTATTCACCCCCCTCTAGGTATTTTTTCCCCTATTTAGATCCAATTATACATAACCCAACAAACCTGACCATCTCGGCTAAGTATAACTGTGCCAGTCGCTCCAAAGGCCACGTCACCTGCACCGGTAGAAAGTGAGCGGATTTGGTGAGTCTATCCACGACTACCCAGATCAAATCTGCTCCAGTCTGAGCTCTCGGCAATCCAATGACAAAATCCATAGTGATATGATCCCATTTCCATTCAGGGATTGGGAGACTCTGCAACTTGCCAGCAGGTACACGATGCTCAGCCTTTACTTACTGACAAGTTAAGCAGTGTGCTACAAACCTCCCAATGTCTCTCTTCATACCACTCTACCAAAACTGTGCCTTGAGGTCCTTATACATCTTAGTCCCACCATGATGAATGGTATAAGGTGTATAATGGGCCTCCCTCAAGATCTGCTCTCGAATCTCTTAATCCATAGGCATGCAAGCTCGGTCCCTGTACCTCAGTACTCCCGAAGCATCAACTGTAAAGTCCCCTGTCTGATCACTCGAAATCTGCTCTCTGATCCTGGTCAAATGGGGGTCCTCACTCTGTTTCTCCCTAATCCTGTCCAACAAAGTGGGCTGCACAACTAAAGACGATAGCAGAGACCCCAGGGGACACAACCTCAAGCTCGAGCCGCCTCATCTGCTGTAGTAATGGCGCCTAATCAGTGATCATCATGGATAGGCTCTGCACTGTGTTACGGAATTTGAGTTGGCGTATTTCGTGAAAGTGGTTAAGTCTTGAAGATTGAAGATGAGACGCGTGGATTCACGTACCCAATCTCAAGACCGTGGATTCGGTCGGATCGTGGTACGTTGAATGAAGATTTGGTGAGCGGAGATCTTGTTATAGTGTGGAACACTTGGAAGATTCGTAAGTGCGTAGTAAAAATCAATATCACCTTGTACGTGTTTAATTCTAGTGGATTTCGCCGTGTTATCGGTCCCGTGGTTTTTTACTCCGGTTTGGAGTTTTTCCACGTAAAAATCTTGCGTGTTATTTTTATTTCCGCATTGGGTTTTATTGCGCAATGATTTTTTGAGTGTTTATTGTTTACACCTATTCACCCCCCTCTAGGTGTTTTTTCCCTATTTAGATCCAATTATTCATAACCCAACAAGTGGTATCAGAGAGGGAATAGGGTTGTAAACAATGGTTGAAGGTGGAAACATCAACAGACCCCCATTCTTCGATGGAACAAATTATGCGTACTGGAAAGTACGGATGAAAGCCTTTTTAATTTCCATCGACGAACGGGTGTGGCAATCAATTGAATTAGGATGGTCTAATCCAACTGAAATTATTGCTGATGTTCGCACCATCAAACCTAGGTCGAAATGGACCAAGGAAGAGATTGATTCATCTTCTTACAATGGCAAAGGTGTTAATGCTTTATTTAATGCTTTGTCACAAACTGAGTTCTCTCGCGTCTCGGCATGTGAGACTGCGAAAGAAATCTGGGATGTTCTACAAGTTACACATGAGGGAACTAACCTTGTGAAGATTCAAAAACTGCAAATGCTTACGAGCAAGTTTGACTCCATTTTTATGGCAGAAAATGAATCTTTCACAGATTATTATACACGATTGCAAGACATCGTGAATCATGTGCTAACTTGGGAGAGAAAATTCCAGAATCTAAAGTTGTAAGAAAGATTTTAAGGACTCTTCCTGAAAGATTTCGTTCCAAGGTTACAGCCATTGAAACAGTTAAACATCCGGACGAAATCCGTGTAGAAGAATTAGTTGGTGCACTTCAAACATATGAAATGACATTTCCTACTAACTATTCTTCTGGAAAGCATCCTCTTCTAAGTCTTCAGGTTTTGCATTGAAATCAACCAAAGAAGAAGACGCGGATTCATCCTCCTCAGACGATGACGAGAACCTATCTATGGAGGACTTTGAGAAGCAACTTGCTCTCTTGACAAGGAAGTTTCGCCGAAACTTTCGAAGGGGTAATTCAAGCAAAACTCCATCCTTCGGAAAGTCGAAGAAAGGCAAGGGTTCTTCAAGCTACAAGTCAAGAAAGCAAGAGAACTTTTCAAAGGATAAGAAAAACTCAGAGGGACAAGTACAATGCTTCAAATGTCGAGGCTACGGCCACATTGCAACGGAGTGTCCCAATAAGAATCCGGCAAAGAAGAAGGCGATGCAAGCCGTCACTTGGGATGACACCTCAACGTCAAATGAGTCATCTTCCAGTGATGAAGAAAACAACGCAACGGCATTCCACGCGTCCACATCTTCACCCTTCATGTGCTTAATGGCAAGTACATCCGATTCACTGTCCAACTCCTCCCATACTGAAAAGAATGCCATGGACGATGAATCGAGTAATTCTGAAGGTGAAGATTTTGCTCTTGCCTACCACAAACTTTTGAGGGATTCAAAGAAACTGGCAAAGCAAAACAGGAGTTTGAGAGGGAGATTGCAGGAACTCGAAGAAGAAGTGAAAACGGCAACTTCTCTCTCAAACGCTCTTGAAGTGGAAAGGGATAACCTGATCAAGACAAATGTTTCCCTTCAAGAGAAAAATGAGCATTTCGAGAAGGAACATGTAAAACTGGTGGATAAAGCGAATTACTTCTTGAAGCTCTACAACGAGGCTCGACAGGAAAAAATGGAAATGACGAAGACCATTTTCCAACTCAAGGATGATCTAAAGAGATTTTCATCAGGAAGGAGTAAGTTGGATAAGCTTCTTGGTCTTGGTCAAACAAACCGTTTCGGCCTCGGATACACTCAAACTGGAGACAGTCCTAGTTCGAGTGGAACAGTTTTTGTGCCTCAGTCGGTATCTCCTCCTCCGACACCGGAATTCACGACAAACAACGACAACAAGCCTACTTCATCCTCTTCGGGATCGTCAAGCACTAAGGTATGTTTTCGTTGTGGTTTTTCAGGGCACATAAGGAGAAATTGCAAGATGGGAGCCAAACGCTCAACTCAAGCACTTCTTGCAACGACTACCAAAAAGGTGATTCCTCAGAAATCAAATGCAAATCATTCAAAGGAAAAGAGCCTTGGTAGTTCACCGCGCAAGACGACATCATCAAGGAGCAGCAATCAATCTAACAAGACGCTTTCACCAAGGAGAATAACTTCACGATCATTGCCAACGCAGTCCAAAAAGGTTTGGGTGCGCAAAGGTGAAATTTTCCTTGTCTTGTTACTAATATTTCCTTGCATGCATATGATAATTCGTCTTGGTATCTGGATAGCGGATGTTCCCGTCACATGACCGGTGACAAAAACTGCTTTCAAAATTTTGAGAAAATCTCCGGAGGACTTGTAGTTTTCGGAGACGGTCGGTCTTCCAAAATTGTTGGAAAAGGAACAGTAGCTATTCCAGATGGCCCGGTACTGAATAATGTGTTATTTGTTGAAGGCCTTAAGACTAACCTCATTAGTATTAGTCAACTTTGTGACAATGGTTTTTCAGTTAATTTTTCATCTGTTGAATGTGTTGTAACTGATAAGGACCATGTTTTCTTTTTAAAAGGGGTTAGATCTGAAAATAACTGTTATGTTGTTCCTAATAAAATTTCTGAAAATTGTAACTTAGCCTCTTTGAATAATGAAACACTTTGGCATGAAAGGCTAGGTCACATAAATTTTAAGGAACTTGCTAGAATTTCAAACAAAGACGTGGTCAAGGGGGTTCCTAAACTTTCACTTAAACAAAACATTGTGTGTGGCGGTTGTCAAAAGGGAAAACAATCTAGGACTGCACACAAGAACTTGAACCACGTTGGTACAAAACGGCCTTTGGAACTATTGCACATGGATTTAATGGGGCCAACTCGTCAACCATCTTTGGGAGGTAAATGGTACATTTTTCTTTTGGTTGATGATTTCTCTAGATATTCATGGGTAGCATTTTTAAAAGAGAAAGCTGATACTTTTGATTCTTTTCACGAGATTTGCCATCGTATTATGATTGAAAAGAATGAAAAGATCATTCGTGTTAGAA
Organism: Tillandsia fasciculata; assembly: GCA_029168755.2. Lineage (NCBI taxonomy): Eukaryota > Viridiplantae > Streptophyta > Magnoliopsida > Poales > Bromeliaceae > Tillandsia > Tillandsia fasciculata. The sequence goes on along the minus strand of JAQOTM010000825.1, from coordinate 45,216 downwards.
GTGATAGAGGTGGAGAATTCATAAATTCTAAATTCATTGATTTTTGCACTTCCAACGGCATTAAACATGAATTCTCAGCACCCTATACACCTCAACAGAATGGTGTAGTCGAGCGCAAAAACAGGGTTGTACAGGAGATGGCACGTGTTATGCTTCATGGCCGGAATTTACCGTTATATTTTTGGGCTGAAGCTGTGAACACTGCAGTCTATGTAATTAATCGAGTTTATTTGCGCCCGGGAACTTTAAATACACCATATGAACTATGGTTTTGTAGAAAACCGAATATCAAATATTTTCGTATCTTTGGGAGTCGTTGTTACATTTTACGTGACCGCGAAAATCTTGGAAAATTTGACTCTCGAAGTGACGAAGGGATTTTCATGGGTTATTCTACAAACAGTAGAGCATATCGGGTATTTAACTTGGAATCTAAAACGATGGTAGAATCTATAAATGTTAAAGTAGATGAAGCTTTTCACTTTGCATCTGATAAATCTACCCCCTGATATCTCTCTTGATGATGATACACCTGCAAATGCATCTTCTCATAACAATTCTTCCGATAATGATGATGCATCTAATGGTTCTTCAAGTTTATCTGATGTGCAGGAATCATCTCATGTACCTCCGAGTACTCCGTTACCTCAAACGTTACGCATCTCCAAGGATCATCCTGAATCGAACATTATTGGAGACCCACAAGAAGGAGTCAGAACTCGGAGACAATTGGTTTGTGGATTCGCTTGTTACGTTTCCTTAATCGAACCAAAGAATGTCGATGAAGCTCTTCAGGATGACTACTGGATTGAAGCAATGCAGGAAGAGCTCCATCAGTTTGAACGAAACAAAGTCTGGGAATTAACGAAGCCTCCGAAGCAACACAATGTGATTGGTACTAAATGGATTTTCAAGAATAAGAAAAATGAGGATGGTACCATCATCAGGAACAAAGCACGTCTAGTTGCTCAAGGCTACTCTCAAATAGAAGGTATAGACTTTGATGAAACTTTCGCCCCTGTAGCTAGACTCGAGTCCATTCGTATCCTATTTGCAATTGCTTGTCATTTTAAAATAAAACTTTTTCAAATGGACGTTAAGAGCGCGTTTTAAATGGGTTTTTAAATGAGGAAGTTTATGTGGCTCAACCGAAAGGTTTTGTAGACCATAAACAACCTAACCATGTTTTTCGTTTGAAAAAGGCTCTTTACGGTCTAAAACAAGCACCGCGAGCATGGTACGAAAGGTTGACAAAGCACCTTTTGGAGAAGGGCTATACTCGAGGGGGAGCAGATAGGACTCTCTTTGTGAAGCATTATCAAAATAACTTCATTGTAGCACAAATCTATGTCGATGACATTGTATTTGGTGCAACAAGAGATAATGATGCTTCTAAATTCGCTGAAACCATGGAAAGCGAATTTGAGATGTCCATGATGGGCGAACTGACATATTTTCTTGGATTGCAAGTGAAACAAAATGATGAAGGCATCCATCTGTGTCAATCCAAGTATGCAATGGAGTTGGTCAAAAAGTTTGGTTTAGAAAATTCTAAAGATTTTCCGACTCCAATGGGAACTAGCAATAAGGGATTAGGAAGTGAATCTCTTAGTGAGAATGTAGACGAGAAACTTTATCGCAGCATGATTGGAAGTCTACTTTACCTCACGGCTAGTCGCCCGGATATATCCTTTGGTGTTGGGATCTGCGCGAGATATCAATCAGCACCAAAGGAGGTTCACCTGAAAGCGGTGAAACGGATCATCCGGTACATCAAAGGAACCATAAATTTCGGAATTTGGTATCCTATGGGAACAAGTCTAGATATTGTTGGATATTCAGATGCCGATTGGGCAGGATCTGTGGATGATCGGAAAAGTACGAGTGGTGCATGTTTTTATCTTGGCCATTGCCTTGTTGCATGGCATAGTAAAAAGCAAAACTGCATTGCACTCTCGACTGCCGAAGCGGAATATATTTCAGCGGGTAGTTGTTCAACCCAACTCATTTGGATGAAAAGTGTGTTGAGCGACTTCCGAATTTCAGCAACTTCGGTAACGATTCTCTGTGACAACACTAGTGCTATAAACATTTCCAAAAACCCTGTGTTGCACTCAAGAACAAAACACATTGAACTTAGATATCATTTTCTTAGAGAGCTAGTTGAATCAAATATTCTTCAACTTTCCTATATTTCAACTGAGGATCAATTAGCTGACATTTTAACAAAACCTTTGGATCAAAAACGATTTATTCATTTGCGTAAGGCAATTGGAATGCTTTCCTTGAAATAATCTCTTTTTGAAACCAATCCTTAGGTTAGGTTTTGTTTTTGTGTTTTGTTCTTTATCTATGTTTGTACATAGAACATTAATTGAGCATTAGTTATATTGACTTTAACTGCATCCTTTTACACATTTAGAAATTTATTATGCTTTTGATATCATAATATTTCAGTTGATGCAATGATCATTTATGTCAATTAAGTCATCTTTTAAGTGATCAAAGTCAATTTCTCTCTCAATGATCTCTTGGTATAGTTATTATCTTATTTGACTATTTAGTCGAGTATGAATGCGAGATCAATTTTTGGTTGAATACCTTATATCTTAAATAATTGATAGCCAATTGAGGGGGAGTCAAAGAAAAGTAATATGCTCAAAAGATGTGGAAAGAGTTACATCCCAATGAGGAGTGTGAAAACTACCACCACATGGAGGAAAGAGCTACCACCTCGGTCGTCCGAGTACTGTGTGCAGCTACCACATGTATACCAAGCAAAGATTTTCAAGTTTGATTAAATAAAATGCATGTTGAAATACTTGACTCTGTCAAATTTCAAGGTTGGTATAAGGTGGGAATTTTAATGAAAGATGCTCAAAGAGCCACTCTCTTCAACAGATTGTCTAGATACATTATCTAACATATTTGGGATTTCAAACATCTATTGATCTTGGTATTTCATTTTCTTTACCAAATTGATGATTTGATAAAGGCATTACTCATAAGATCATGTCAGATGTGATTGAAGTTGTTCAACTTTAAGGGATTTAATTTTTATAAATTTTCGTTTCGTTATTTGGATATTTTTGATAGATTTGGCATAATCTATTTCTTGTTGTATGAAACGATGATTTTTATTTAAAGTTGATACACAAAAGTGCTTACAATCTTTTTCTGGATTTTCTGGAATTTTTCTGAATTTTTTTGAAGAAAAAGTTTGGAGCCGGTCCGGACTGGACAAACCGATCCGGACCCCGAACGCAGGAAAGTCCTGCGGGTAGCCGATCTGGACTGGATTCTTCTGGCGGTCCGGACCGCGGCTAGGGTTTATATGAAACGAAGAGGTTTTTGATTTTATTTCATCACAAGCTTTCGTTTCTAAGTCTCCTGAGTTTCTCTCTCTTGAAAGCAAAGATCTTGGAGCCTTCCCAACTCATTTTCTTCGAATCAAAGTAAGTTCTTTAGATCAAAATCTCGATTTTTCACAGTATTTCATGTTTTTGCTCAAAACGTGGAAGAAAACTTGTATCTTTTTCGTTTGTAATTGATTTTTGATCAAACTTCTTTTGAAATAAGAAATCTGGGAACATTAGTTTTGATTATATGCTAGGTTTTCTCATGATAAACGAATTTTTGGGCTTTGTTTTCAGAAATTTCGGTTTTAGGGCATATTTTGAGAATTTTTGAAAATCATGGAATTGATCTATTTTTAAAATTCTTTTTGCAAAACTAATTTAATCCCTAGTCTCTCTACACGATAATGATTGTTTGGGTTCAATTTTTCAATTTTTGAAAATTAACAATTTTTCGTGTTCTTGAGTTGTGCTTACAGAACTCTTCTTTCTTAAGCACAAGCAGCAATGGAGTTTGCATGGATAATCTTCCTTCTGGTAGCAATGGTGCACACACGTGCATCTGTCAAAAGAGAGCAAGGTGACTCACTTCAAGAAGAGACGAGAGAGGCTGATGTAGACAGCTCAGACTTTGATGAAGAGGACTGGGAAGAATTCCTGAGATTAAATCAACAAAAGGTTGATGAGGAAGACAGGCTATATCTAAAGAATAAAAAGCTAATGAGATCTTCTACAACCATCAAGCAGTACTCTAGGCGAAAGAGTTCGAGGGGTAGTGGAATTCAGATAAATGAACCCATTGTAAGGTCTCATTCTCTGCCTAAAGATTCTCCATGGATAGAAAGTCAACAGGCACCATCTGCATCTACATTGAAGCCATCAACTTCCAAAAGAAATACTACAGAAGCAAATGTTTTGACCTCCATTCGTCAAGAACAGAGAAGAATGTCTGAAGAACAGAGAAAAATGTCTGCAGAACAAGAAAGAATGTCAACTGACATTCGCAAAATGGAAAGAAAATGTTGCGAAATATCAGGAATGCTGAAAGGAATCTTGAACAAGTTAAATTGCGGACGTTCAGACAGTTCTGATTTGGTGTGAACTTTAGCTTTTGTGATCCTTTCATCTCTTTGTGCAGGCTTTTAGTCTTTTTGCTTTTAGTTTCTTTTTCTTTTTAGTTCTCAGGTTTTTCTTATTTTTGGAACTTTTTAACTCTCCTTGAATTTTGTAATTTTGGTGTAGTTTTGTGACAAAAAGTGGGAGAGAGGGATGAACTTTGAACAATGCTTGTGAGAACAATGCTTGAGAGAACAATGCTTGTGTGAGAACTTGAAACTAAGGTAAGTATAACTTCAACTTTGGTTCTATATGTGTTTTGATGCATGCCTCAGCTAACTATTTGATTAACTATTTGGGCATGTAATATGACTAACAAGTTGATGTTGACTAACAATTTGTGACATTTGAATTTTTATTGCTTAAAAGATATGTCGATGTCTGATTGTGATTTTCTTACATATCTGATTTGAAAATGTCATGATGAGTATAAACTCTATCTCTGTGTTTGGTTTTGTGTGATAAAATTCTTGAGGTATCTAACGGCTTTTGCTTGTCAAGAATGCTTCATTTTTGCAAAGAGTACAGATGTCTAAGTCTAGAGTTTGTTTTAGGAGTTTAACTCATGTATTTATCTTAACTCATGTATTTATCTTTTTGAATTTTCTTGAGTGGATTTGTGTTTTGTCACGAAACCGCCAAAGGGGGAGATTGTTACGGAATTTGAGTTGGCGTATTTCGTGAAAGTGTTAAGTCTTGAAGATTGAAGATGAAGAAGCTTGGATCATATACCTCAATCTCAAGAAAGAAGAATTCAAAAGGATCAGGTACGTTTAACTAAAGATTTTTGGTGATCCGAATACTTCTTATAGTGTAGAAACACTTGGAAGAATTTTAATTGCATAAAAATCAAAAACTGGACATGGGACATGTTCAGGATCCGGATCGGACATCACAGTCCGGATCCCGAACAGAGGTTGGTTCATGAGCAATTCCAGTCCGGACCTTGGGTATTTCAGTCCGGATCCCGAACGTGAAATTTGAAGGAATTGTATGAACGATCCGGACCGTGGAATTTCAGTCCGGATCCCGAATGTCCTCTTTTCTGGAAAAAGTCTGTTTCGCTGAGACAATCCGGATCGCCAAATTCCAATCCGGATCGCCGTCCTGTAAATTTCCAGAAAAGGTTAGTTTTTGATCCTTATCTTCTTCCAATGGTTTCTAACCTATAAATAGACCCTATGATTCATTTCTAGGGTACACGAAAAAATACGACCGAAATAGAAAAATCCACATATAGAGAAGAAAGGAAATCAATAGATTTATTCTATGTTTCTTCATCTATATTGATTAATTTGATTCTAGGTTTTCCAAACTCAGATTTTGAGTAGAATCAAATTAATGAATACTTAGATGGTATTTCCGATCTATCTTTAATCTAAGTATTCGGCGGATCATCACCACCCAAAAACAACGATTTACCCAAAATCGGCGCGTGGACTCGCGTGGCCTTGTGGATTCAAGGTGCAACCGCTCTCGTGGATTCGGAGCGAGGTACGTTCGTGGATTCGAAGCGTGCTACTGGGTGAAGACCGTGGATTCGGTCGGACGTCGTGGACTCGACGTTGGACGCTGTGGATTCAGCGTTGGGCGCGGATCGTGGATTCGAGAAGCGTTGTGGAGCGAGCGGAGAAGATCTACTAGGAGCGTATGGAAAAGGTTGAGTCGTCTGTGAGTACGTTATATCACCTTGTACGTGTTTCAATTCTAGTGGATTTCGCCGTGTGATCGGTCCCGTGGTTTTTTACTCCGGTTTGGAGTTTTTCCACGTAAAAATTTTGCGTGTTATTTTTTCATTTCCGCATTGGGTTTTATTACGCAACGATTTTTGAGTGTTTACTGTTTACACCTATTCACCCCCCTCTAGGTGTTTTTTCCCCTATTTAGATCCAATTATTCATAACCCAACACACTGCTCTCCTGCTCAGGGCATCAGCAACCATGTTGGCCTTGCCAGGATGGTAAAAGTATGTCCACATCGTAGTCCTTTAATAATTCCAACCATCTACGCTGCCTCAAGTTGAGCTCCTTCTGTGTAAACAGGTATTTCAAGCTCTTGTGGTCGGTGTAAATCTCGCAGTGTTCCCCATACAAGTAGTGGTGCCACAACTTCAATGCGAAAATCACAGCAGCAAGCTCCAAGTCATGAGTAGGGTAATTCTTTTCATAATCCTTAAGTTGCTGCGAAGCATAAGCGATTACCCTACCCTCCTGCATCAGCACGCAACCAAGTCTACTGTGCGATGCATCACTGTAAATCACGTATCCTTTTCCCATAACAGAGAAGGGAAGGATAGGAGCTGACATCAATCTGTTCTTCAAATCCTCGAAGCTCCTCTGGCAATCCTCACTCCAGATAAACTTAACTCCTTTACGCGTCAGACGAGTGAGGGGTGTGGAACGTTTCGCAAAACCCTCCACAAACCGACGGTAATACCCGGCCAAGCCCATAAAACTGCGAACCTCTGATACCGTCGTCGGTCGGGACCAATCCCGGACTGCCTCAATCTTCGCCGGGTCCACTGCCACTCCTGCGGCTGAAATCACATGGCCCAAAAAGACTACTTCCCGAAGCCAAAATTCGTATTTTGACAACTTGGCATACAACTTCCTCTCTCGCAGAAGTTGCAGCACAATCCTCAAATGCTCCTCATGCTCTACATCACTCCGGGAGTATACCAGAATATCATCAATAAATACCACGATGAACCGATCCAAGTAAGGTCGAAAGATCCTGTTCATCAAATCCAAAAAAGCGGCAGGGGCATTAGTCAATCCAAATGGCATGACGGTAAACTCATAATGCCCGTACCGTGTCCTGAATGCCGTCTTTGGGATGTCCTCGGCTTTCACCTTTAATTGGTGGTAACCAGACTGTAGATCGATCTTGGAGAAGACACAAGACCCTTGCAGCTTATCAAATAAATCATCAATGCGCGGCAAAGGGTACTTGTTCTTGATGGTCACTTTGTTCAACTCTCGGTAATCCACACAAAGCCGTAGTGAACCATCCTTCTTTTTCACAAACAGCACCGGCGCTCCCCAAGGCGATACACTTGGCCTCACAAAACCTTTATCTATTAAATCCTGAAGTTGCGCCTTTAACTCTCGTAGCTCAGCCGGTGCCATTCGGTAAGGAGCCTTAGAGATTGGCGCAGTTTCTGGGACTACGTAAATCAAAAACTTGATCTCCCTATCCGGCGGCAAGCTAGTCAACTCTGATGGAAATACATCCGGAAACTCGTGGACTATAGGGATATCCGCGAGTCCCGGTGCCGCCGTAGGCTCCTCAACCACACTAGCCAAAAAGGCTATGCGTCCACTGCGGATCATCTGCCTCGCACGAGAAGTCGAAACTACTGAGGCGAAGAAAGCACTCTGACACCCTCTATACACAAACACCTCCTGGCCTGGCTCGGTAAAGGTAACCGTCCTCGCAGCATAATCTATAGTCGCAAAATAGCGAGCCAGCCAATCCATCCCAAGTACTACATCAAAGTCTCGCAGCTGACTCAGGACCATCATGTCCACTGGCATGATCCACGACTTGATCTGTACTGGGCAAGACCAACAACACTCCTCTACATGCAAAGTATGATCAGGGATCTGGACCTCTAATGCACGTGGCAACCGACCTAACTCTAATCCATGAGATGATGCAAATGCTCTACTGAGAAAGGAATGTGATGCACCGGTATCAAATAATGTACGAGCTCTACTACCAGAAAGTAAAATGATACCTGCCACCACGTGGTCGGCTGCCGAGTAGTCCTCAACTTGGGCGGCATAGACCCGCCCGCTCTGTGCTGGTGGTCGGTAGTCTGTAGGGTGGGAGGAAGGAGCCCTGCTCGCTGGAGCATAGGGCCGCTGCTGGGGCGCAGAAGGGACTAATGCCGAGGAAGGAGCCGTAGATGTCGCAAAAGGGCAAGTAGCTCGCAGGTGGCCAGACTGCCCGCATCGGAAACAGCGGCCAAATCTCAAGTCACAAGTATCAGAGGGGTGCTGAACCCTGCAGAAAACACACCCAACGGTAGACCGGGGCTGCCTCGACTGCTGCTGCTGCTGCTGCTGTCTCTGCCGCTGAGACCTCTACAGCGTGACTGTGATCTCTGTTGCTGTGAGTGCTGCTGTGACTGGTGGTGCTGCTGCTGGTACTGTGGGGGCCTCTGGGATCCACTAGGCCCTCGCCGCTCCGAACGCCCACGGCCCGTGAACTGAGGCGGTGGCGGTCGGGGCGTCCTCCAGGAACTGGCCTGTCCCTCGTCATCCTGCGCTGGTCGCTTCCTATCAGAACTCTGAGCGACCAAGCCACCACGTCTGGCGACAACGTGGTCTCCCCTCTCGACCCACTGAGCATGCTCTGCGGCCTCCTCGAGAGTCTGCACCCGCTGGGCATGCACCAAAGTATAGATCTCTGGGCGCAGACCTGCCTCAAAGAGCTCCACCTGGTGCGGTCCATCCCGGGCGACATAAGGTACGCAGTTGAGCAACTACGAGAACTCCTAGAAGTAGGCCAATATTGTCCGGTCGCCCTGCTGTAGATTCTTCAAATCATCTTCTAGCTTTTTCTTCACGCTCGTGGAAAAGTAGGTATCCAAAATCATCCTCCTGAATTCCGACCAGGGTAGCTGTCGGGTGATCTGAAACTCCAGGGGCTCTACCCGACGCCACCAGGCATCTGCATCCCCCCTCTAAGCAATGTACCGCTGTCACGCCCCGAAGGTTCTCGTTAAGAGGAAAAGCATGTACGTTTTTTTTTTTTCTTTTAAAGAACTTGCCTCAGGTGCGCGCCAGACCCGCCACATATACAAATTCACCCCGCGAATGGACGGAGTCTCCTTTGTATATGCACGGCTCACAACCACAATACACACTTTAATCACACAGTCACGTTGAGAGTCAAAGGGGAATTACAATTCAAAACAACTATTAAAGATGGTTCAACACTAAGACAAGAGCTCAAACCAACGTCCACAAAGTTCCACAATAAAGGCAATCACAAAACTCACTAACCAAATAACCAAGATAATTCTAAAGGGAGAAAAGGAAGTGTCGCAAGCACCGAACGGGCTAAACTCCTTTGTTCGCAGCCGCACCGTCGTCCCGGATCCTATCTTGACCTAACCTGTCACCATGTGGGAAGTCAGTGACAAGAAGAGTAGATGTAACCAAATACAAAGCGGTAAATAAAAGCAAACCGATAAACCCGGGCATCCAACTTTCCCTCGTGAATCCCTCGCATTCCCTGTAAATCGAAACCAAGCGCCTGCCATGTCCGAGGACCCCAGGCCAAGAATGCCTGCCATGTCCGGCCGGGGACCTCAGGAAAAGAACGCCTGCCATGTCCGGGGACCCCAGGCTACGAATGCCTGCCATGTCCGAGGACCTCAGGAAAAGAACGCCTGCCATGTCCGGGGACCCCAGGCTACGAATGCCTGCCATGTCCGGGGACCTCAGGCTACACGGGTCAATCAGACCACTTCTCCGGAAAAGTACACCCATACGGTGGCCAAACTGCCTGTGTACGTGTAAGCAAACCTTGAGTAGAATGGCCGCAGCCATTGTGTAACATAGAGCACCGCGACGCTCAGTCGCAACAGATAGTAAAAAGAGGGATACTAATGCGAAAAAGGGTTAGACAATAACAATCTGCACCTCTACTCTACTCTCACATATTACGAGATGAAACCACACCTCAAAACACAATAAGGGTACCCACCCGAAACGAAGATAAGCGACCGCGCCCGTGACCCTCCTAAGCAATCAGAACTTCACTCGGCCTAATAAAATAATCAAAAGCACAATTTAACACTTTACCCTAAACAGGCAAAATCATTGGTCCCGATCACTATAACATGAATCCCTTCCATCCCAAAATAACAAACCGACGAAAACTAAAATCACTGTGCCAAGTGGACCGCGTCGTCAATCAAAAACCGTCGAGTCAAAACTGTCAAGCAAAACCGTAAAACTCAGATCAAATCGGATCTTTGACGGTAAAACCGATGGTTAACAATAACTGGACCGCGACTATATCATCGCGAACTCCATCAGAACCCAAATCCGCTAACGGAATCCAACAAAACCCAATCTCTCAACTGGTAGCCAACTCGGGACGTCAACGGTCAAGCCAAGAAAACCTCGACGGCGAAAACGATGAGAAAAAGGCCCGACGGCGCGACCCCGACGATTTCGTCAAGGCACGGAGTGATGGTGACGTGCGAAACTAGCACATGACATGGCGAAACGGTGGCCTAAATGACCCCGGGTGGCCATGCTAATAAAACGGTGAAAATGGTGATCCAAACGGTGAAAACAACGCTCAAAATGGTGAAAAACAGACCAAAACGGAGCTACCGGACTTTCGGGCTGAAGGGTGGTGCACGGAGCCGGCGTGAACCGGGTTTACAGCGCAGTGGAGGCGGCGACGCAGACCGGGCTCACCCCGGGCGCGTGCACCGTGCGCTTTGGGCCGGGCCAGTGCACGGGAAAGCGCGCACCGGGCTCACGGCTTCGGGCGGTGGCGTCACGCACCGGGTGCACGCTGAAGCGTGCACTGCGCTAAGCGGGCCGGGCTGGTGCAGGCAGCGCGGGCCGGGCGGAGCAGCCGGGTTCACGGGAACCGCGCCGAGTTCGTGCGCCAGGTCCACGCCTGGAGCGTGGATGTGAAGACCAAAATCTTTGTGAGTTGGGTTACTAGAGGATTGGTAGCTCGTCGGCACATTTTGGGTGTGTTAGAGTTGTCAGTGCGCGAAAAGGACGCGAAACTCATATCCGGTGCGAAAAATCGCATAAAGGGATGTACGGAAGTGCGGTGATTGTACAATTATGGTTTGGAGAGCTTTGAGTATACTTTTTCGATGTGTCAGAATCCTCGGTTCGCCAAATGGACGAGAAAAATAGACTCAGCGCGAAAAACTGTGCGAAATACACTATTTCTGGATATTTTTGGGCTTAAAAAAGTGTTTTGGGTGTTGCTGGGGCTGTGGACCAGGTTCACGGCGGCCGGCTCACGAGCCATGCACCGGCGGGTGCAGCACGGTGCATGGGAAGGCGTGCACCGGGTGCAGGTGGGCTACCGCGGGGCCGGTGCACGGGCGGTGCACCGGGCAGGCACGCGCCGCGTATGCACGCGCGCGCGTGGCGCGAGCCCGCGCCCGCGCGTGGGCTGGGCCTTGCTGGCGCCGCGCATGCGTGACCCCTGACGGTCGGACCATTTGGTCCGACACCCCTTGCACCGGATCGGCTGCAAGGCGGATTGGTGTGAGAGGGAGAGTGGGTGAGGCGTTTTGGTGCACCTCAAGCTCACTTGTGGAGGTTGTTAAGCCTATTTAAAGGAGCTTAATGGCTGGGGTTAGCTCTTTTGGACTTCATCTCCATCTTAGCTGCTAAGGAGTCCAAGAAGCAGCCTTCATCTTCTTCTTCTTCATCAAGGAAACCACCATTGTTGGAGCTTGGTTATTGCTGGTTTTGGGTTCCACTTCGTCGCATTTTCTTCCAGGAGGTCTCCAGAATTGTAGAAGTAAAATTTTGGGATGATTCTTGTGTGGTTCTCTTCACAACTTCAAGATCTACAACTTTTGTGTAGAAGATGGGACCTAATTGGAGCTCTAAACCAGGTAAATATAGCAATCTTTGAGACATTTATTTTCTGTGGAGGATTTTGAGTAAAGGTTAGTGTTTTTACTCCCCTGGGATGTACAAATGGAATTTTAAGTTGGTTTTTATTGGAAAATTTCCAGGACTTAAAGAGATTCAATTTTTGTATCTTCTGAAACTTCAAATTTGGAATCTAAAATAGGTAAATTGAACCATTTCTGAGACTTTTGTGCACAGCTGAGATTCTGGATGTGGTTTTGAGCAATGTTCAGTGTTTTTGCTCCCTAGGACTGAAGAAGTAGAATTTTAGGCTAATTTTTGTGGGGAACTCACCAGGACTCAGAGACCTACATTTTTCATGTATGAATAGGAGGGCTAAATCTTGCTACAAATCAGGTAAATTTCATCATCTTTGAAGCCCTTTGTTTAAATTACAGTTTTGGACAGCATGTGGTAATCTTGGGATATCTTTTTCTCCTCTTTATGAAATAGTGAATATCAAGTTGTGTAGTTTTCTAGACTTCAAGACGAACAATTTGATACCTTACTCTTGAAATTTGGAAAGAATTGATATACCATCTTTAGTCCTATTTGCAGTACATTGTTGCTGAAAATCTACATGTAAGTTGGTAATGGCTTAGGTGGTAAATTAAGGGTTTTATATGATTTCGTGGTTAAGTGTACTTGAGGTGGTTAATTTTAAGGGATGAGTATAATCTTAGGTGCAAGATGAACAAGTTTACTTTTGGGTTCAACATGTGAAGGTGTTTCCATTGGAAGTTATTGCAAGTTGAACCTCAGCTTATATTTCCACATCGAAAATTCGGGGTAGTAAGGTGTTCTTTTCTTGGACTTATGAAAAGAGTGATTTTAGTTGTTGTAAACTCTTTGGTAATTTGACATTAATTGGAAACCTAAGGAAACAAATGTGGGGCTGAGGTAATAGAGTTACTAGATATATATATTAGATCATGAGTTTTCTCTATTGATGCAAGTCTATGGAATCCGGGCAAGTTGTAATGTCTTTATAGTAATTTTTTCCAACATGAAGCTCAAGGCATATTACGAGTGTTGCAGAAGCATTGAACAACATACCTTGGTCGCTGAAAGTCTTTGCAACTAAATTCCAGTTTACTGAGCTAGCAGGTGGGTTGTTGAGCACATCGAAATTGCGGCCTACAAGTCGACTCAACCAAAAGTGCAACCTTGTGTGATGTTTGCTATCTATATGGGTTTAATCATGCTTATATCTAAGTTTCTTGTGAGAACTATATTGATCATGTGTGAGAATTACTCCTTGATATCTGGACATATAGATAGGCCATATCTCTCTTTTATTCATGCTATACTATTCATGTTGGAATCAAACTTAGGAGAAAACCTTTTCTTTTCTCTTATACTTTTATTGCTCGGGTTAGAGAGCAGGGATCGGGATAGTATAGTTGTTTTGTTGAGTCATGTGGGATAGCACCAGATTTTTGACTCGGGTTTTGTTTCGGCAACTGCGGATTATGGGCGGTTGGACCGATTAGTATTATGCATCAGTTGGGGCTGGATTTTGCATTGTGGATAGAGTGAGTCTCCATTTTGAGCATAGTGTCGACTTATGCCTGCTTGACTGAGATACTTGACAGAGATGTTGGACATGGGTTACTTATTGACTCGAGTGGGTCGCGCCCATCGAGTGCCACTCCGGAGTAGGCGAGACCGGGATGGTATACCGGTGAGAGAGATTGATACTTGAGTATTATTCCACGCCGTTGATACACGGTGGTGATGCCATGCCGTTGATACACGGTAGTGATGCCACGTCGTTGATACACGACGGTGAGGAGTTCTATTGAGATTGATTTATACAGGCAAGTCTGGCCCTATCCAGGACTATCTGATTGGGTTATACTTTGGCAGTTATCTTTTCATGATGCATACATATATACATATTTGAGATTCATACAGTTGAGGACATCGTATAGCTCAGTAGTTGTCTTTCTATGAGTTATGCATACATACATATATACATATCTAAGATTCATATAGTTGAGGATACCATATAGCTCATTAGTTGTCTTTTTATGAGGTATGCATGTGTCTATTTGAGATCATACAGTTAAGGGCATTATTGATACATGAGGATAGTGTTACTTTTATTCATGCATACACTCTCTTTTATTCAGTTAGTATTGGGCATAGTAGAGTAGTTTCCTTTCAGCTATTACTGTTATTCTTCTACTATCACCTACTTTGCCCTTCTGGTAGACTCGGTGGGTAGGTCGGAGGTTCGATGGTTTACCCACTGAGGACTGCTGTTAGTAGTTCTCACACCCGTTGTTGCTCCCCAGTGATCTCTTCTGGAGAAGCGATACAGGCAGAGCGCGGCAAGGGAGTCGCGGACTAGATAGAGCTCCACCCCGATGATTCTGATAGAGGTCACCCTATAGTTTATTTATTTCTTCCAGTTTTTTTTTATGTACCCCGACTACTGTATATTTGGTCTGGCTGGAGCCAGCTTTATGTATTTATGTCAGTCCCAGAGTTGTATTCATATGGGAGTTACATTTGTTGTTTTTTGTGGGGTATACTGATTGTGTATGGGATATTGTAGTAGACTTGTATTATGATGATTTTGGAGTTGTATATTTTGGAGTTGATTCATGTAGTAGTGTCACGCCCCGGGTGTAAACCAGAACCCGGGCTCAATCACAGATCCGCCGTGCACATGGTATTTCCCGTGTACACGAAGCGCTGGTAACCTGCTCAGATATAAGAAATATAATAAAGGAGCATACAACAGAGCTAAACTAAAACTAATACATCTCAGACAAAAAGCTGGAAAATAAAAGTACAATAAAGCTCTCAAATAAGTACATGTGTCTCTCCCAGCTCACGAAATAAATACAACCAGCTGGCAGAAGCCAGACCCAAAATAAAAGGATATACAACTGTCTGAGAGTACAGGGGATACATCCAAAACTACAAAGCTCGAAATCGGGGAAGTAACTATCTAATCAGCTATCCTCTTACCTCGATCCTGGGTAGAGGGTCCCGCAACTCCCGCAGAGGACTCTGCAAAACAAAGAGGGAAAAGAAAAGAGAAAACAGTGGGGGGTGAGAACTACTATAAAAACAGTAGCCTCCCCTAGTGGGTAGACCTCAAACTCATACATGCCCACTAGGACTATCAGAGGCGAAAATGCAAATGAAGGTGGTAAGCTACAAGTAACCCTACTGATAAAGAGCTACCACTAATATGCCTCTAAGATGCCTAGCTAAAAGAATAGCTAATGGTATGTACCAGAATGTCACAGACTACAAGACCAACCCAATCGAAACACCAGTAACATTGGTACTGCCTGCTCTGCTGTCATCTCAAGAACCAGTAACTGATCGGCACACGGCACGATCCCAAAAGTATCCAATCGACCGACACACGGCTCGGCCCTAAGCCTACTCCGGAGTGGCACTCGAGGGGAGCGACCCACACGAGTAAAGTATGTAACCATAAGTATCTGATGTAGCAGGACTGGATCAAGACTCTAAACAAGTGGGTAAGACCATCCACTAAAGAAGCCCGATCCCTCACCTCCAATCTGATGCAATAATAATAATACTAATAAGCCGGTCAACCGCCCACAGTCCGCGGTTGCCGCAACACCCAACCATCAATCCCCGACTGTCCCAACTCTGAACATCTGACTACACAATCCCCTAAGGCTAGACAACAGGAGAATGAATAAAAAGCATGGTTTCTCCTAAGTCAATTCCAGCATGTATGTGTAGCAGAAAAAGGTGGCCTAGCTAGATGACCATTCAAGCATGCAAGGTCCTTTACTTGATAAAACCATTTCAATTATTCTAACATATGCAACATTAAGTGTTTGGAACCTTTGATGTACATGTGGCATGATATATGATACATGATACAATTTAGATGCATAATCTACTAGCAAGTTCCCCTTTTTACAACATGAATTCTAACCACATGCCCAAACCTTCCCTTAACATACAACATGATATGGCTTTAGTATTATTTCCAAATAATTAAACTGCATATCTAAAATATGGAAACACCACTTACTAACTTGTAGCTTGCTAACAGTGCAAATATTAACGAAGAACCTTAATCCCATACAAGCATGCTAGATACATTCACAATTAATAGCACATGATCAAGGCATTCTAATAGGCCTAGTGACATTCACAAGTAGGAGGTTCACAACATCACCCACCTCGAGCGCTAATCCAAGTCCCCAAATGCGAATCCCACGCTCTGTCCAAAAACTCGTCACAAATCTGTACAAAATACCCCAAAGGAAAGTACATAAGCTATTCATTCTCATTTTCCCAAAATCTGTCTCCTAATACCACAGTCCAGAATTCTCCAATTTTTACCTGCGAAAAATGCCCAGAAAAATCCAAGGAAAATACTATCGCGATCCTCGCGACGAACCCGTCGAAACGAGTACCTGCACGCCCAAATCAGAGTTTCCTACGCTGAGATAAAAATCCGGCAAGGGGAACACCCCAATCCAAACTGTACAAAATTTCTGTAACAAAGAACCACAGAAAAAGGAGATTCTCACCCTCGTGCAAATTCTAGAAAAATCTGAGAAAAATCCAGGAGATTCCTTGCGAAACGTAGATGAATTTTACCTTATGAATTGCCTCGATCCGATGCCTGTGCGCAAAGTTACAGCCAGAACACTGCGGTGCTGTCCAAAAATCCGTGAAGAAAAATGGGTCAAATGGGAGCTCAAAAAACTCTAAGATCAGCACGGAAATCAAGGAAGCTCGAAACACAGAAGTTGAAGTCCTACCAGTCGAGAGTCCGATGGCGCAAAAATCGTCGAAAAAGGAGGCCGGGGTGAGTCGGGGGAGCCCAAACACTGAAAAGGGACGAAGCGGGTCGAAGGTGAACAAGCGTCGCGCCGCGCCGCAAAATAGCTAACCTCGGGATGCGTGCCTCCGTAAATCCTCAAAGTCCTCCAATGGATAGTATACTGTGCAAGGAAAAACTCTTCTGTAGACCTCACAGGGAAAAGGAGTGTAAAAAGCCCGAAAAAGACCCCAGGAAGCCTATTTATAGGCTCAGCCCAAAGCTGTAAGTGGGCCGGGTTTTCGGGCGCAACTTTCGGGCGCTCGAAACCCGGAAGAAGGGTCGGATGGCCCCCGTCCGACGCGCCCGAAAGTTTGTGGGGCTGACACGTGTCCCCATAACAGGGAACTGTAATAACTGCGAGTTTACCCTTCTTTTGGTACTACCGGTGACCTTTCTTTTCTTTCTTTCGAACCGTTCTTCAGCTAAGGGGGCCCGGGATACTTTGGTCGTGTGTTGTTTTGGGCAGGCCGTCGGGGCTCGCGGGTATTTTTAGGGGATAAAGCCCGCGAAATGAAGACCGGCGGCGCGATCGGATTTGATTTCCGACCCCGGAATCTCCCGGAATATTTTTCTGAAGTTGGCAGCAGCTCGGGTGTTCAGCACGTCTCCTCAAAGGTAAATCAGACTCGGGTAAACCAGCCAAATTGAATTTATTTTTATTTGGGGGAGCTAGAATTAATTTAATTTAATTTAATTTAATTTAATTTAATTTAATTGGGAGGGTTAATTTAATTTAAGTTAATTCAACTTAAGCGGATTGGTAATTTAATCTAATCTAAACTTATTTCTGCTTGGGTTGGGTTCAGACTCATTTACGCCGAATCTGTTTATTAATTAGGAGTTGGGGACCTAGGTCGGGAACCCCAATCCCCTCCCTCCTTCTTTTACCCGAGGCGTGCGTACCCCGAGCGTGACCGAGAACGCGTTCCCCTTTCTTTTCCCCTTCAACGGCGTGGAGCACCGCTTCGAGGCGACCGAGAGGAGGCACGCCCTCTGCTAGAACCGGGTACGCAAGATCGGACGATCCCTCCTTCCCCAATCATCGTCGTCGAAACCGAGGTGAGACGGAGGTTGTCAATTCTTTTGTTCTTGGAGATTCTTGATCGTGCGGTTAGCGTAAGGACGGGGAGGAAAGGCACAGGCGACGGATTCCCGGAATCCGCCGCATGAGCGAAGGTCCATCCCTCCCCAAAACGGCGACCCCACGAGACCGCACGGGGCCGGGGCTTGCACCCAGCCGCGTGCGGGGGTAAACCGCACGGTGCGGGTACAACCCGCACGGGGCCGGGGCTCACACCCAGCCCGCGTGCGGGGGTAACCCGCACGGTGCGGGTACAACCCGCACGGGGCCGGGGCTTGCACCCAGCCCGCGTGCGGGGGTAACCCGCACGGTGCGGGTACAACCCGCACGGGGCCGGGGCTCACACCCAGCCCGCGTGCGGGGGTAACCCGCACGGTGCGGGTACAACCCGCACGGGGCCGGGGCTTGCACCCAGCCCGCGTGCGGGGGTAACCCGCACGGTGCGGGTACGGCCGCACGGGGCCGGGGCTTGCACCCAGCCCGCGTGCGGGGTTAAACCGCACGGTGCGGGTGCGCACCGCACGGTTCGGGTGCGACCCGCACGGTGCGGGTGTGACCCGCGCGGGACCGGGCACATTCACGGCCGCGTGCCGACGGGGAGCCGCGGACCGGGACGGGGGGATTGTCGTCCTTTTGGTTAGTCGAGTCGGGGCGCTGACTTTCCCCAGCGACAGGTAGGTGTGCGGGTCCGAGCGAGCGTACCGGGACGCGAGGGAGCCGAACGTGATCATCTACTAGCGACAGGTGGGTTGAGAGTGGTATTTTAGCGTCAATTCCCTTGCTCGTTTCAATTTAACTATTACATGTTAATGCTCATCTTAATGCTACTAGAAGTTATTGCTCTAATTGCTACGGGTTATAGCTACGCATTGTTAGTTAGGGGATTTCATGTTCTAATATTGCAGTTACTGTCTTTCCCTTGACTATGCTATTGGTAGGGCAACATGAGTTTACATACCTTTACTTTACTTTGACTTGCGCAACATGGTTATCGTTTTATTAGTTCAAATACATTGCGATTACTGCTTTATTACTATTCATGCGTTGTTATTCCTGGGCTCGAGGCAGCAACACGTGCACCCGCGGTTTGGCCACCGTGAGGGGTGCACTTTTCCGGAAAAGCGGTCTATGACCCGTGTATACCCACGAGGTGACGTAGTGGGGCCCCTTATTAGTTGTGGGGTTGAGGCGCCGAGGTGCGAGCGGTGCGACCCGCCGGTTTAGTTGTCCGGCGTGGTCGGGTTTCTGCAGGTACGGTATGGGCCGTCGGTAGTGGACCGATGCGGCCAGGTATTACAGGATGCAGGTATACAGGTTGCCATTCTTCCCTCCCCGAAAGGGTGGTTGCTCCGGTTATCGCCACGGTTTGTTTTTATTATTTCCCCTGCTCTGCATTTATTAGTCGCTGACTTCCCACTTGGTGACAGGGTCCAGGCGAGGGGAGAGGTAGGAGGCGGTGAGGACGGGGCGGTCGCAGCGGGATTGTGGGAGGCTCTGGATTATATACTTTCTTTTCTTTTCAGCTTTTCATTTATGTTGTAGGCATGTGTGAGGTTCCCGATACCCTTGTGGGGTCGACAAAGATGTCGGTATTTGGTTATTCGTTTATGCATTACTTTCCCTTTATTTTCTGCTGGCCGTTTGAAAACAAAACAAAGTCAAAGAAAAGATTGCGAAAACCGTTTTTAAAAATCTAAGTGTCGTGTGGGCACTGACTTCAAAACCGTGTGGATTTATGGATTGCGAAATGAGTTTTCAAAACTTGGGTGTCGTGTGGGCACCGTTTTCAAACCTCGTGGATTTATGCTGATTTCAAAACTAGTTTTCAAAATATAAGTGCCGGGTGGGCGCTCTTTCAAACCTGAGGATTTATCCTTTCCAAACTGATCGGCCAACTGTTTGAATGGTTAGAATTAGTGATATACGATTCTGATTGTTGTGATTGAATGATTGTGTGTGACTCTGAACATGTACTAAACGCTACGCCGTGCATATACAGGGGAGACTCTGCCCGTTTACAGAGAGATCCTGTATATGCGGCGGGTCTGGGCACGCACCGGGGAGAAAGGCATTTCAAAAAAAAAAAAAAAAATGAAGGAACTTTGGACACGCTAATTTAACCTTTTTACTAAATGCTTCCGCAGAAAGAAAACCCCCGGGGCGTGACAGATTAAGATGGTATCAGAGACAATTCATTCAATCACAACTGTTGATGCCGACATCCGTGGGAATGCTTCACATATCTACAAGTGAATGAAATGGGTAGGGCATAGGGCGGTAGAACGTGAGTGATCGGGGGGGGGGGAATTTGAGTCTTTTCTCGGGCGAAGTGATTCGCGGTCGTAGTTAAAGTCTGATGTTGACCCTGTTATGTGTGACAGCTATGGTTCGTACCAGATCGTCGGCGGGTGACGCCGAGGCAGAAGCGACGACATCGACGGCCGCGGAGAACCAGCTCCTGCGGCAGCAATTGCGGGAAATGGCGGGGCAATTGGCCACCCTCACCGATCATGTGCGTCAGTTGACGCAGCAGCAGCAGGCCGCGCCAGTGACGGCCGCCCCGGTCCCTCCGCCGGGGCCGACAGCACCCGCCGCGGCACCACCGACAGCACCACCACCAGCGGCGACTACGGGACCGGCACCAGGGACAACTAGCCGGGTTGTTCTGGAGGAAACAGTGGTCACGCCTACCCCTATCGCGGCTGCCGCCGCCACGAGTGGAAGGGGTGTGGTGATGACCGAGCGGGATCGAGTGCGGGCCAACTTGAAGGACTTTAAGAAACACGACCCGCCCACGTTCGAAGGAGATACGACTGATCCGTGGGTCGTTGAGAACTGGGTGGGGTCGATGGAGAAGCTTTTTGAAGATCTACTCATGGAGGATGATGAGCGGGTTCCCCTGGCAGTCCATTGCCTGGAGGGGAATGCCCGTTTATGGTGGAAGACGGTGCGCCCAGATCCAGCTAAGAGCACCGCTTTCCCGTCCTGGGAAACTTTCAAGAAAGAGCTATTCGAGGCCTTCTTCACCAGCAGCGTCAAGAAGAAGTTGGAAGATGATCTGAACCATATCCAGCAGGGAAACCGGACGGTCATGGAGTACCAACGAGAGTTCGTCCGCCTAGCGAACTGCGTCCCGTTCGTCATAAGGGACGAGGCTCATAAGGCGCAACTTTTTGTGGACGGCCTGCGGAGCAATATCTTTGAGGTGGTGCAAGCAGCGGACCTGCATACATTCCAGAAAGTGGTCGACAGGGCCACCACGGTGGAGCGGGGCTTTGCCATTACCCGCGCAAGAAGGGAGAACTCGGCGCGACTGGAGGACAGGAAGCGGCAGCAGCAGAACCAGGGAGGAGGCTCTTGGAGTGGGGGCGGAGCCCCCAAACGGTGGAAACCGCAGGCGGGACCCCGAGGAGCGCCGCCAGGAGGGCCGAGGCCGGGAAATAGGCATTGCGTGATTTGCGGGGGAGGGCATACTGCGGGAGAGTGCCCCCAAAGAGGCGACCACTGTTTCAGATGCGGCAAACGGGGGCACTTCCGCCGCAACTGTCCCTTGGGCGGGGGACCTGCACCCTCGGGAGCTTACACGCCCGCGCCACAGCTCTCAGGGCGGGGGAAAGCTCCTATGGCGTCAACTCCCAGGCCCCCCGCATCACGGCGTGAGGAGGATCGGCAGCCACAACCAGGCGGGAGGGTTTTCTCAATGACCAGCCAAGGGACCAATCCACCGGAGGACGCTCTTGCAGGTACTACTTCCGTTTCGAATTCCCGTGCTAGAACTCTTTTCGATACCGGAGCAACACACTCGTTCATCTCTCGTGACTTCGTTTTTATGCATGACCTCGAGGAAACCCCCCTTCAAAACTGCTTGACGGTGCAAACGGCGGGGGGGACTTTGGAGGCGGTCAGCTCAGTGGCCGCCTGCTCGATTAAGCTTGGGCGACTGGCTTGCCCATGGGACATGGTGGTAATCCCCTTGAAGGAGTACGACGCGGTGTTGGGCATGGACTGGCTCACAAGGTACCAGGCGCTCATTGACTGCGATAAGCGACAAGTGCGACTGCAAGAACCGGGTTTTCCTGAACATGTGTATATGGCGGGCAAAAGCATCACCTTCCCAGCGGTCATCTCAGCGGCACGAGCCAGAAGATTGGTAGAGGGTGGATGCGTGGCCTATTTAGCGTCGGTGGATCTGGCCACCCGACCCTCGTCGACACCTGCAGACATCCCGGTGGTGGGGGACTTCCCCGATGTTTTCCCCGCAGAACTGCCCGGGATGCCTCCGGAGCGAGAGGTGGAGTTCCCTATCGAGCTAGTACCAGGCACGCAGCCAATTACGAAGGCGCCCTACCGAATGGCCTTCGCGGAGCTAAAGGAGCTTAAAGCACAACTGGAAGACCTCTTGGATAAAGGGTTCATCAGACCGAGTGTGTCACCCTGGGGCGCACCGGTACTCTTCGTGCGGAAGAAAGACGGGAGCCTGCGTCTCTGCATCGACTACAGAGGGATAAACAAAGTTACGGTGAAGAATAAATACCCCCTACCCAGAATCGACGACCTCTTCGATCAGTTGCGGGGAGCGACGGTCTTTTCCAAAATTGACCTACAGTCGGGCTATCATCAACTCCGAGTTCGACATGAAGACATCCCCAAGACCGCCTTCCGGACTCGGTACGGCCACTACGAGTTCACGGTGATGCCTTTCGGGCTTACGAACGCCCCCGCAGTCTTCATGGACATGATGAATAGGATCTTCAGACCCTTCTTGGATCGGTTTGTGGTAGTCTTCATCGACGACATTTTGATCTACTCCACCACCGACGAGGAGCACGAGGACCATCTACGAACAATCCTGCAAACCCTCAGAGAGCAGAAGCTGTTCGCTAAGCTCAAGAAGTGTGAGTTCTGGCTGCGCGAAGTCGGCTTTTTGGGGCATGTGATCTCGGCACAGGGAATCGCCGTGGATCCCAAGAAGGTGGAAGCAGTGGTGGACTGGCAGCCGCCGACGTCAGTGACAGAAGTACGGAGTTTTCTAGGGCTGGCAGGATATTACCGGCGTTTCGTTGAGGGTTTCGCAAAGATCGCTACACCTTTAAACCGATTGACCAGAAAAGGCGAGAAATTCATATGGACGGCCAAATGCCAGCAGAGTTTTGAGGAACTCAAGAGGAGGTTAACCAGGGCACCAATACTTGTGCTGCCGACGCCCGGAGAGGATTATGAAGTGTACTGCGACGCGTCACGGATCGGACTGGGAGGTGTTCTGATGCAACAGGGGAAGGTAATCGCTTACGCGTCCAGGCAGTTGAAGGACTACGAAAAGAACTACCCGATACACGACTTGGAATTGGCCGCCGTGGTCTTCGTTTTGAAACTGTGGAGGCACTATCTTTTCGGAGTCCACTGCAACGTTTTCTCAGATCATCAAAGTTTGAAATACATCTTTACCCAGAAAGAGTTAAATCTGCGGCAGAGGCGATGGCTCGAATTGTTGAAGGACTACGACTTGACGATTCAATATCACCCCGGAAAGGCAAACGTGGTAGCTGACGCACTGAGCAGGAAAGGGCATCAAGAAGGGACATCGGAGAGCGCGCTAACGAAGCAGGACCACCTGATCGCGGAGTTCGCGCGAATGCAATTGGAGGTGGTGCCGGCAGGCACGGTCATGCAACTTCTAACCTTGGTGGTCAAGCCGACGTTATTCGAGAGGATCCAGGAGGGGCAGCAGACCGACCCACACCTACAGCGCATACGAGACAAGATCCTACTGGGCCAAGAGATTGACTTTGCGGTGGAAAGCGACGGCACCTTACGGTTCCACGGACGGATCTGCGTGCCGAATTCAGCAGAGTTGAAGGAAGAGATCCTAGCTGAGGCACACCGAGCCCCTTATGCGGCACATCCGGGGGGCACGAAGATGTACAGGGACCTCAAACAGACGTTCTGGTGGCCTAAGCTAAAGGAAGACGTGACGCGACACGTAGCCCACTGCCTAGTATGCCAACAGGTAAAGGCTGAGCACCAGCGACCAGCAGGGAAGTTACAGCCCTTACCGGTACCAGAGTGGAAATGGGACCAGATCACCATGGACTTTGTCACTGGATTCCCTCGATCACAACAGGGCCACGACGCAGTCTGGGTCGTAGTCGACAGATTAACCAAGTCAGCACACTTCTTGCCGGTTCATACAACGTGGACCCGCGAACGGTTAGCTCAAGTCTACATCAGCGAGATAGTAAGACTACATGGGGTACCGGCGTCGATCACCTCGGACAGGGACACGCGCTTTGTCTCGAAGTTTTGGCAAAGTCTTCAGCGGGCCATGGGGACCAGATTACATTTCAGCACCGCCTTCCACCCTCAGACGGACGGACAGTCAGAGCGCACGATACAGACCCTAGAAGACCTGCTCCGCGCCTGTGCACTTGATTGGGGGGCCGGTTGGTCACGCTACCTACCCCTCGTGGAATTTGCCTACAACAATAGCTACCAAGCCAGCATTCAGATGGCACCCTACGAAGCCTTGTACGGAAGGCGCTGCCGATCCCCGATTTGCTGGGATGACTTGGGGGAAAGGAAGCTCTTGGGACCCGACTTAGTGGAGGAAACTGAGGAGAAAGTGCGCCTTATCAGACAGCGCCTGCTGACCGCACAGAGCCGACAGAAGAGTTACGCAGACCAGAGGCGCCGTGACTTGGAATTTCAAGTGGGGGAGCAGGTGTTTTTGCGGGTCTCGCCATCCAAAGGAATCAGGCGTTTCGGGCTAAAGGGCAAGCTGAGCCCACGGTTTGTGGGGCCCTTCGAGATCTTGGAGCGCATTGGCCCAGTAGCTTACCGCCTCGCCCTACCACCAAACCTCGACCGAGTCCACAATGTGTTCCACGTATCAATGCTTCGGAAATATCTTCCCGACCCATCACATGTCCTGGACACCTCTGCACTCGAACTTAAGGAGGACCTGAGCTTCGAAGAAACCCCAGTGAGAATCCTGGCAAGGGAAACTAAATCACTGCGAAACCGAGCCATCCCCTACGTGAAGGTACTTTGGAGCAACCATGAAGAGCGGGAAGCCACTTGGGAACTGGAATCCAAGATGAGGGAGTGCTACCCCGACCTTTTCGCTCCCACCCAGGATTGAGTTTCGAGGACGAAACTCGTTTTTAGAGGTGAGTGGTGTAATAACTGCGAGTTTACCCTTCTTTTGGTACTACCGGTGACCTTTCTTTTCTTTCTTTCGAACCGTTCTTCAGCTAAGGGGGCCCGGGATACTTTGGTCGTGTGTTGTTTTGGGCAGGCCGTCGGGGCTCGCGGGTATTTTTAGGGGATAAAGCCCGCGAAATGAAGACCGGCGGCGCGATCGGATTTGATTTCCGACCCCGGAATCTCCCGGAATATTTTTCTGAAGTTGGCAGCAGCTCGGGTGTTCAGCACGTCTCCTCAAAGGTAAATCAGACCCGGGTAAACCAGCCAAATTGAATTTATTTTTATTTGGGGGAGCTAGAATTAATTTAATTTAATTTAATTTTTAATTTAATTGGGAGGGTTAATTTAATTTAAGTTAATTCAACTTAAGCGGATTGGTAATTTAATCTAATCTAAACTTATTTCTGCTTGGGTTGGGTTCAGACTCATTTACGCCGAATCTGTTTATTAATTAGGAGTTGGGGACCTAGGTCGGGAACCCCAATCCCCTCCCTCCTTCTTTTACCCGAGGCGTGCGTACCCCGAGCGTGACCGAGAACGCGTTCCCCTTTCTTTTCCCCTTCAACGGCGTGGAGCACCGCTTCGAGGCGACCGAGAGGAGGCACGCCCTCTGCTAGAACCGGGTACGCAAGATCGGACGATCCCTCCTTCCCCAATCATCGTCGTCGAAACCGAGGTGAGACGGAGGTTGTCAATTCTTTTGTTCTTGGAGATTCTTGATCGTGCGGTTAGCGTAAGGACGGGGAGGAAAGGCACAGGCGACGGATTCTCCGGAATCCGCCGCATGAGCGAAGGTCCATCCCTCCCCAAACCGGCGACCCCACGAGACCGCACGGGGCCGGGGCTTGCACCCAGCCGCGTGCGGGGGTAAACCGCACGGTGCGGGTACAACCCGCACGGGGCCGGGGCTCACACCCAGCCCGCGTGCGGGGGTAACCCGCACGGTGCGGGTACAACCCGCACGGGGCCGGGGCTTGCACCCAGCCCGCGTGCGGGGGTAACCCGCACGGTGCGGGTACAACCCGCACGGGGCCGGGGCTCACACCCAGCCCGCGTGCGGGGGTAACCCGCACGGTGCGGGTACAACCCGCACGGGGCCGGGGCTTGCACCCAGCCCGCGTGCGGGGGTAACCCGCACGGTGCGGGTACGGCCGCACGGGGCCGGGGCTTGCACCCAGCCCGCGTGCGGGGTTAAACCGCACGGTGCGGGTGCGCACCGCACGGTTCGGGTGCGACCCGCACGGTGCGGGTGTGACCCGCGCGGGACCGGGCACATTCACGGCCGCGTGCCGACGGGGAGCCGCGGACCGGGACGGGGGGATTGTCGTCCTTTTGGTTAGTCGAGTCGGGGCGCTGACTTTCCCCAGCGACAGGTAGGTGTGCGGGTCCGAGCGAGCGTACCGGGACGCGAGGGAGCCGAACGTGATCATCTACTAGCGACAGGTGGGTTGAGAGTGGTATTTTAGCGTCAATTCCCTTGCTCGTTTCAATTTAACTATTACATGTTAATGCTCATCTTAATGCTACTAGAAGTTATTGCTCTAATTGCTACGGGTTATAGCTACGCATTGTTAGTTAGGGGATTTCATGTTCTAATATTGCAGTTACTGTCTTTCCCTTGACTATGCTATTGGTAGGGCAACATGAGTTTACATACCTTTACTTTACTTTGACTTGCGCAACATGGTTATCGTTTTATTAGTTCAAATACATTGCGATTACTGCTTTATTACTATTCATGCGTTGTTATTCCTGGGCTCGAGGCAGCAACACGTGCACCCGCGGTTTGGCCACCGTGAGGGGTGCACTTTTCCGGAAAAGCGGTCTATGACCCGTGTATACCCACGAGGTGACGTAGTGGGGCCCCTTATTAGTTGTGGGGTTGAGGCGCCGAGGTGCGAGCGGTGCGACCCGCCGGTTTAGTTGTCCGGCGTGGTCGGGTTTCTGCAGGTACGGTATGGGCCGTCGGTAGTGGACCGATGCGGCCAGGTATTACAGGATGCAGGTATACAGGTTGCCATTCTTCCCTCCCCGAAAGGGTGGTTGCTCCGGTTATCGCCACGGTTTGTTTTTATTATTTCCCCTGCTCTGCATTTATTAGTCGCTGACTTCCCACTTGGTGACAGGGTCCAGGCGAGGGGAGAGGTAGGAGGCGGTGAGGACGGGGCGGTCGCAGCGGGATTGTGGGAGACTCTGGATTATATACTTTCTTTTCTTTTCAGCTTTCCATTTATGTTGTAGGCATGTGTGAGGTTCCCGATACCCTTGTGGGGTCGACAAAGATGTCGGTATTTGGTTATTCGTTTATGCATTACTTTCCCTTTATTTTCTGCTGGCCGTTTGAAAACAAAACAAAGTCAAAGAAAAGATTGCGAAAACCGTTTTTTAAAAATCTAAGTGTCGTGTGGGCACTGACTTCAAAACCGTGTGGATTTATGGATTGCGAAATGAGTTTTCAAAACTTGGGTGTCGTGTGGGCACCGTTTTCAAACCTCGTGGATTTATGCTGATTTCAAAACTAGTTTTCAAAACATAAGTGCCGGGTGGGCGCTCTTTCAAACCTGAGGATTTATCCTTTCCAAACTGATCGGCCAACTGTTTGAATGGTTAGAATTAGTGATATACGATTCTGATTGTTGTGATTGAATGATTGTGTGTGACTCTGAACTTGTACTAAACGCTACGCCGTGCATATACAGGGGAGACTCTGCCCGTTTACAGAGAGATCCTGTATATGCGGCGGGTCTGGGCACGCACCGGGGAGAAAGGCATTTCAAAAAAAAAAAAAAAATGAAGGAACTTTGGACACGCTAATTTAACCTTTTTACTAAATGCTTCCGCAGAAAGAAAACCCCCGGGGCGTGACAGGAACAGCGGTGCAAGGTACCCCGCCGTGCGCCACGTGTCCCCCCACGGTCAGCGGGGTAGGTACGGACCGCCAACCGCGCGCTGACGCGTGGCGCACTCGAGTACGGCCGCCGCTCGCGTCGCGACGCGTGGCGCACTCGAGTGCGGCCGACAGCCGCGTCAGCGCCCCCCTGTGCGCGCTCCATCCCGAGGCGGGGTGTCACGCCCCGAGTCCGCCAATTTGTACGGTTCGGGCACGCCAACAGACCCGCCAATCGGGTAAAACCTTTTTCTACCCGAAAGGAACGGTAACATCCATAATAACACAACAAGTGTATGCGGAAGCTCAATATCAGAGTACTAAAAATCACTATAAATTTAAAACTTTCATTCAATAACTAATGCGGAAATGAAAGCATACAGGAGTGAACCATAAATTAAACTTATTACACTTTACAATTCTGAACTTGCAAATAAATTATTACATTTCCTTTACATAATTCCTCACCATACAAGGTTCACTCAAGAAATATAAAAATGGTACCTCTGCTAGACCCTCTAGGTCTCTATGCTGCTGGGCTCTTGCCCCTGTCGTATGCCTCGCTGTCGTCTGCATCGGATCTGTCTCGACCGCTGCATCCATTCCCGAACCTGTGGGGGGGGTCACCCAAGGGGTGTGAGAACTTACGAGCGAGTTCCCAGTGGGTTCAACCACCGAGAGAGAGTGTCCTACACCACTTGGTCCAATGGAAGCAATAATAATAGTGTGCTAGGAACTAAAATCCTCAACATCAATATGCAGCTATGCAATAATATATCACTACACTATCTGTGTACAACCATCGACCCAGCACTACTCTGTCTAGCCACACTAGGCTGCTAAGCACCAACTCGGCCACTATGCCGCTGTATACTGGGTTCAACTAACCCGGCCACCCTGGCCACTCTATTTTTCTTTATTCTTTAGATTCTGGTGCTTTAGTTCAAGTTAACCCTTGGAAATTCTTATCCAACGGGCCCGAGCCCGGTAGTCTTGCTACCATAAGATAAGATTTCTAAGGTTGCCGATAACACTCGCAAGTGTTACCCCGTCCTGCCGGGGGGACTTGTCATACGGGACACTGCCCGATAGGGTCACTGCCCAACTCTGACAAGAGTACTCTATCTACCAGTCATACGGGTCGCTGCCCGGGAGAGGGACCCTGTCCAACTCCTGACCGTTGTACGTTCGCCCCCGGAGGTACGCCCGTTTTATCTTTAATTTTCTTTCTTTTCTTTTTCTTTCTCTTTTTATTTTAGTTCTTAGCCTCTTTGCTTTTGAACACTTGCTTTCCTTTCTTATTCGAGCTTATAGCTCCCTTTTTGCCACTGGCAAATCACTTTCTCTTTTCTTGAGCATTTAGCTCCTTGCTTTCACTTTTAACCCTTCGAAAGTACCTCGTCCGACGGGTCACTGCCCAGGGAGTCCTGCTCCACTTGACGAGTCTCAAATTCGAAGGCGCCATTTCATTTTCTTTATGCTTTTAGCCACTTTTAGCTTGCTTTTAATCTTTGCCTTTTTGCAACTATTTTTCCTCTTATCCTAGGTCTTGCCATAAGGATAACCAGAGAGTCTCCTGGACTCTTAAACATTTCTCTTTTATTTCTTTAACTCAAATTGAAGTTAAAGTTATTATCCATTTGCCCAGACACCCTATGACCTTCTAGGGTTATATTTGATCAGCTCTTTAACCTTGGGATCTTATCCCACTTTCCTGATTCCTCATTGAATCCTAGAGTTAACTTAACTCTATTTTCCTGTTCCACTATTAACTTAGAGTTACACTGACTCTAATTCCATGTTCCACTGCTATTTTGGAATTACATTGACTCTACTTTTCTGTTTTCCCTTTCATATCTCCACACTTGATCTATCCATTTTTCCTTTCATGTCACCACACTTGATCTACTTTCCGTTCTCTTGATTCCTTACTGAATCCTAGAGTCAACTTGACTCTATTTTTCCTGTCTGTGAGTTTAAACTCTTCTAGCTCAACTTAGGTTCCCTTTACCTAAGTCCCATGTCATACCTGTCCTAGAGTTCCATGACTCTATGCTGACCTCTAGAGTCAGCATAGAGTCCTTAGGTTATCATGTCATACTCATCCTAGAGTTCCTTGACTCTATGTTGAACACTAGTTCTCCTTAGGTTCTCTTTACCTAAGTTCCGTGTCATATACACCCTAGAGTTTTCTGACTCTATGTTGATCACTCTATCCAGTGTCCTTAGGTTATCACCTAAGACCATGCCACTCATCCTTCCTAGGATAACTCCTAAGTTGATGTCACTCGTCAAACCCCTAAACTAGGTTTTCTCCTAGTCTTACTACCAATCAAACCCCTATACTAGGTTTTCTCCTAGTCTTACTACCAACAAGTTCTGTTCCCTTATATCACATGATTTCTAGGGTTGTACCCTAACATGATCACAGTCATCAAGTAATTACTCATTTCTACGCATGCAATT
The DNA here is from genome assembly GCA_029168755.2 of Tillandsia fasciculata. Lineage (NCBI taxonomy): Eukaryota > Viridiplantae > Streptophyta > Magnoliopsida > Poales > Bromeliaceae > Tillandsia > Tillandsia fasciculata. The sequence continues at coordinate 14,632 of JAQOTM010000825.1, read as the reverse complement.
ATTTTCATATCCATCATAAAAAATATATTTATCCTCTAAGTCCTTTTTGCACATGAAAATGAATTATCTCCTTTTGGCAACTGACAGTTGCATTTATCATCTGTGTCCATCTACACATACAAATTTATCCCCTATTGTGGATAAATCATAAATATCACTTTTCCTCTAAATTTCTCTACACATGCACATATATCATCTGTTATTGGCAACCAACAGTTGCTCTTTTCATCTGTGTTCCTCTAAACATGCAATCTTATTCATAATTACCTAACGCCTCTAACAGGCTACTATCATGCTTCGAATCGAAAAGCAAAGGAGCAAGGGGAGAGGTCACCCAATTTCGGCAGAATTCCCCACCTTGTAGTGTACCCAATTGCTTGTAGACACTTGCAATTGGTCTCCGCGCGATTCCACTTGTCTCCTCGAGCTTGCACGCAAAACGATGCACTTCTCTCGAGTCTGCACGCAAAACGGTGCACGTCCACCAAACCTGCACGCAAAACGATGCACGTCACTAAAAACCCACACGCAAAACGGTGCGCGTTAAATCAACCGGCACGCAAAACGGTGCACGTACCTCAAATCTGCACGCAAAACGGTGCACGGTCTACTGTAGGGTTGCACGCAAAACGGTGCACATTTTTCTAACCCTGTACGAAAAACGATGTATAATATTAGAGAGTGCACGCAAAACGATGCGCGACAACACAACGGCACGCAAAACGATGCACGTACCTCAAATCTGCACGCAAAACGGTGCACGCTTAACTGTAGGGTTGCACGCAAAACGGTGCATATTTTTCTATCCCTGCACGAAAAACGATGTATAATATTATAAACTGCACGCAAAACGGTGCGCGATAAAATGATCTGCACGCAAAACGGTGCAAGTTTAACTGTAAGGTTGCACGCAAAACGGTGCATATTTTTCTATCTCTGCATGAAAAATGATGTATAATATTATAAACTGCACACAAAACGGTGCGCGATAAAATGATCTGCACGCAAAACGGTGCAAGTTTAACTGTAAGGTTGCACGCAAAACGGTGCATATTTTTCTATCTCTGTACGAAAAATGATGTATAATATTATAAACTGCATGTAAAACCGTGCACAACAACTCAATCTGTGCGTAAAACGGAGCACGTACCTCGGATTGGCACGCAAAACGAGGCGCGCCAAATTGTCCCCGACAGTCTGCGCAACAAAACGGCACAGTATAACTCGGTTCCTAACACGCAACACGATAATGGGGTCAAATCTAAACCCAAAGAAAGCATAAAAATTATGCCAAAAATACCGTGAAAATAACGTTACCTCGTACAGTCGCGCTGTCCATCGGCTTTTTGGAACGCCTCGCGCGCTCCACGATGTTCACGGCATGCTCGCTTGCCCCACAAAATCCTCTCTTTTTTTCTTTCCTCTCTCTCTATCTCTCTCTCTCTCCCTCACTCACTCACGGTTGGAGAAGAAAGGAAAGAGGAGAAAAATGGAGGTGCGGGAGAAAGAAGAAGAAGAAAAGGAAGGGAGTGAAGAAAGATGGTCCACGGGCCACCGGTCTATGGTGCACCCGTCGGTCTACAAGACCCAGCCGGGTGCACCCGGTCCACGCACGCACGCTCACCTGGCGCCCATGTTGACCCGCGCCCAAGTGCGCTCCAGCTGTGCGCCTCGCGCAGCGCGCCGCGCGTCTTGGAAATCCGTTTTCGTCTCGTTTTCTGTCCATTTTTCGTCCGTTTCCGTCCAAATTTGACAGACGACTTCGTTTCAGCTTAATTTACCACAGAAAATCTTAAATTTTCAGTTTGGGCCATTTCTGGGCCACCAAAAGTCTCGCTGTATTTAGAATTATTGGCGGACCCCGTTCTCACAATCCGGGTATCCTATCAACCCGAAATTTTTACTGTGACCTTAAAACATAATTACGAAGCTCCCCAAATTTTCTCAGAATTTTTCGACACTGTTGGCGGAGCCCGTTTTCACTATCGGGTATCCGATCAACGCGAAACTTTTTCTGTGGTCTTAAAACATATTTACGGGGCTCCCGTAATTTTCTCGGAATTTTCCGACACTGTGAATTTTTCACTAAAAATCTGGGCCCCCTTTCTCAAATAAATTTTTAGATCTCTCCATTTTAACCCGATTTGGGCCCAACTCGCGTCCACATATTCTTTACTTTCCTAACTTTCATAACACTAGTATTTCATACCACCTTTATTTACATTTATTTATGTGCCGAAAATCCGGTACTTTACATTCTACCCCTTAAAATAAGTTTCGTCCTCGAAACTTGAATCACATCTCGACTCAAAATTGATCGAATAAGAGGGATTACGCCCCTAAACGTTGGGCTCACCAAAACTACACGAACAGCTCATTCGTGGATCCCCATTTCAATCCAGGGGCAAACTCAGACCTGGTGTCTGGCCACTTTCACCAGGTAGGTGAAAGACACAGTTGAGCACTTGCTCACTCCATTGCCACGAGTGCCCCGTCTTTTCTTGCGAAATCTTCACTTTAATTCCGCCATCATCTTTTCACAATGAGGTTGCATCTGCAACCACTTACTTTTATCGCATATTCCGGTCGCTCCGCTGCCTAATGTGGAGGGCAAGGCCAATCCACGAGTTCCCAGCTATCATACACGCTACTAGCGCTCTAAGTCCACGGGTTATCAGCTAACCCGATATCTGGACTACTAATAGGTTCACAGACCACGGTCAATAGGGGCCTATAGCCCAACTAGTCCAACTCTGTATAATGGCTCTCACTAGCACACAGACCCAATCGTCATACGGGTAGATCCTCACTTAGGATTACTACACCAACACTCCCACTAGGAGCTACAATACCTCAATCACCACTAGCTCTACGGCCTGGTCATATCTCACTCTCAGTGTACTAACCTCAGTGTACTACTAGCCTCAATGCTCACACGTGGCATTCCACGTTCCCGGGTCATCGCTCGGACTACCGTCCCGACCAAATCTCTATCATGCCCCGCCATCAGGTCTCGGGCCGCTGTCTCTCACAGCCGACTGCGCCTGCCCACTGGGCTACAGGCCCACAGTCCACAAACATGGTCCAGGCACGGATCGTCCACAAGCGAACCCGCTAATCGTCGCCACGCGACCACTATGCTCCACTGAGCAAAACTCAACTAACAAGTCGTCAATCCACGACCCAAACTCTCTATATCAACTCTGGCCACACTGGGCAAAGGCTAATACGCCACCTAATCAGCTCTCTCTGGCTAAACGATACCTGTGCTCCATGAGCACCCAAACAGTTGGGCGTCCTACGCCCCCACGCTAACTTGCGTAATCCAGAATGTTAAGCAACTTGCTTAAACACGCGCATGACTCCTGTACACCTCTCCCAACTGGGTTGAGGCACCACAATAACTGTTCACCAACTCTGGTGATTAACACGCAAATCCTACGGTGGCAATCCTTGCCGTTACACCGATCCATCAGATCGGCGCCACAAAACTCCCGCTCACTTGCGAGGTTTTCGAATCTCGAAACCTGTCCCGGGTCTTACCAACCCCACAATGCGGCAATTTAGCCACAATGATAGGCCACACGGTCACTACCGTCATCAGGGCGAACTCACGCCGCCTGGCCTAAATCTTTCTTGCCCTAACCCTTAGGACATAGCAACTTGGCTCTCGCAACATAGCGATCACCATTTACCTCGCGAGTCGGTCTCTCACTGGACCTACTAACCACACTTTGCCAGCAACCTAGCTGACACAAGCTTAAAACACCCTATGCTGAAGGTGCAGGGTGCGCCGACAAAAGTTCGGCGGCCACTGCCACTCTCTACTGTCGCCCCTACATGCGGCGACGCCGTATACTCATTGTTTGTGCAGCCTCAACTTGCTGCGCTATCACCACTGGAGCCTATCTATCTGCTCCAGCTGTCATGCTGACGCTACTCTTAGGCGTCGAAACCTGTCTTCCTGTCGGCGGAAAATTTCCGCCGACGGCAAGAAGTCTGACCTACTGTTGGACCACTCCAACAAGTGCGGTCACCTGCTATCGCAACTCGTATACCACGTTTGACCCCGAGCCCTCTCGGGACTCGAGTCAAACAGGTGCGTTTCCCTATGTGGTGTCATCGCTACTATGCACACCACAACGAAACAACCAGCCCAAACTTAGCCATTTGAGCATCGCGCAGTCCTATACCGACAAAAAGGCTCGTCGACCAAATCATGCGAAAGTATAAGAGGGTACTCCTTTTCATCTCCAACATTACGTTGTCGGCCGCCAACGTAATATCCGAAGAATGAAAGCTCGTCGCCCTCGATCAGTCCCAACATCCTTTTTGGGAACAACAATAACCAATCAAATACTTTCGCCCAATAATCCACACACTCTCTCGTGCTAATCCCTAGGGTCTCCCTAAGGTTGCTAACCACCTAGGACTATTCCTAGGCTCTGATACCACTCTAATCTGTCACGCCCCGAGTCCGCCAATTTGTACGGTTCGGGCACGCCAACAGACCCGCCAATCGGGTAAAACCTTTTTCTACCCGAAAGGAACGGTAACATCCATAATAACACAACAAGTGTATGCGGAAGCTCAATATCAGAGTACTAAAAATCACTATAAATTTAAAACTTTCATTCAATAACTAATGCGGAAATGAAAGCATACAGGAGTGAACCATAAATTAAACTTATTACACTTTACAATTCTGAACTTGCAAATAAATTATTACATTTCCTTTACATAATTCCTCACCATACAAGGTTCACTCAAGAAATATAAAAATGGTACCTCTGCTAGACCCTCTAGGTCTCTATGCTGCTGGGCTCTTGCCCCTGTCGTATGCCTCGCTGTCGTCTGCATCGGATCTGTCTCGACCGCTGCATCCATTCCCGAACCTGTGGGGGGGGGTCACCCAAGGGGTGTGAGAACTTACGAGCGAGTTCCCAGTGGGTTCAACCACCGAGAGAGAGTGTCCTACACCACTTGGTCCAATGGAAGCAATAATAATAGTGTGCTAGGAACTAAAATCCTCAACATCAATATGCAGCTATGCAATAATATATCACTACACTATCTGTGTACAACCATCGACCCAGCACTACTCTGTCTAGCCACACTAGGCTGCTAAGCACCAACTCGGCCACTATGCCGCTGTATACTGGGTTCAACTAACCCGGCCACCCTGGCCACTCTATTTTTCTTTATTCTTTAGATTCTGGTGCTTTAGTTCAAGTTAACCCTTGGAAATTCTTATCCAACGGGCCCGAGCCCGGTAGTCTTGCTACCATAAGATAAGATTTCTAAGGTTGCCGATAACACTCGCAAGTGTTACCCCGTCCTGCCGGGGGGACTTGTCATACGGGACACTGCCCGATAGGGTCACTGCCCAACTCTGACAAGAGTACTCTATCTACCAGTCATACGGGTCGCTGCCCGGGAGAGGGACCCTGTCCAACTCCTGACCGTTGTACGTTCGCCCCCGGAGGTACGCCCGTTTTATCTTTAATTTTCTTTCTTTTCTTTTTCTTTCTCTTTTTATTTTAGTTCTTAGCCTCTTTGCTTTTGAACACTTGCTTTCCTTTCTTATTCGAGCTTATAGCTCCCTTTTTGCCACTGGCAAATCACTTTCTCTTTTCTTGAGCATTTAGCTCCTTGCTTTCACTTTTAGCCCTTCGAAAGTACCTCGTCCGACGGGTCACTGCCCAGGGAGTCCTGCTCCACTTGACGAGTCTCAAATTCGAAGGCGCCAATTTCATTTTCTTTATGCTTTTAGCCACTTTTAGCTTGCTTTTAATCTTTGCCTTTTTGCAACTATTTTTCCTCTTATCCTAGGTCTTGCCATAAGGATAACCAGAGAGTCTCCTGGACTCTTAAACATTTCTCTTTTATTTCTTTAACTCAAATTGAAGTTAAAGTTATTATCCATTTGCCCAGACACCCTATGACCTTCTAGGGTTATATTTGATCAGCTCTTTAACCTTGGGATCTTATCCCACTTTCCTGATTCCTCATTGAATCCTAGAGTTAACTTAACTCTATTTTCCTGTTCCACTATTAACTTAGAGTTACACTGACTCTAATTCCATGTTCCACTGCTATTTTGGAATTACATTGACTCTACTTTTCTGTTTTCCCTTTCATATCTCCACACTTGATCTATTTCTCATTTTTCCTTTCATGTCACCACACTTGATCTACTTTCCGTTCTCTTGATTCCTTACTGAATCCTAGAGTCAACTTGACTCTATTTTTCTGTCTGTGAGTTTAAACTCTTCTAGCTCAACTTAGGTTCCCTTTACCTAAGTCCCATGTCATACCTGTCCTAGAGTTCCATAACTCTATGCTGACCTCTAGCTCACCTTAGGTTTCCTTTACCTTTCATGTCATACTCATCCTAGAGTTCCTTGACTCTATGTTGAACACTAGTTCTCCTTAGGTTCTCTTTACCTAAGTTCCGTGTCATATACACCCTAGAGTTTTCTGACTCTATGTTGATCACTCTATCCAGTGTCCTTAGGTTATCACCTAAGACCATGCCACTCATCCTTCCTAGGATAACTCCTAAGTTGATGTCACTCGTCAAACCCCTAAACTAGGTTTTCTCCTAGTCTTACTACCAATCAAACCCCTATACTAGGTTTTCTCCTAGTCTTACTACCAACAAGTTCTGTTCCCTTATATCACATGATTTCTAGGGTTGTACCCTAACATGATCACAGTCATCAAGTAATTACTCATTTCTACGCATGCAATTATTTTCATATCCATCATAAAAAAATATTTATCCTCTAAGTCCTTTTTGCACATGAAAATGAATTATCTCCTTTTGGCAACTGACAGTTGCATTTATCATCTGTGTCCATCTACACATACAAATTTATCCCCTATTGTGGATAAATCATAAATATCACTTTTCCTCTAAATTTCTCTACACATGCACATATATCATCTGTTATTGGCAACCAACAGTTGCTCTTTTCATCTGTGTTCCTCTAAACATGCAATCTTATTCATAATTACCTAACGCCTCTAACAGGCTACTATCATGCTTCGAATCGAAAAGCAAAGGAGCAAGGGGAGAGGTCACCCAATTTCGGCAGAATTCCCCACCTTGTAGTGTACCCAATTGCTTGTAGACACTTGCAATTGGTCTCCGCGCGATTCCACTTGTCTCCTCGAGCTTGCACGCAAAACGATGCACTTCTCTCGAGTCTGCACGCAAAACGGTGCACGTCCACCAAACCTGCACGCAAAACGATGCACGTCACTAAAAACCCACACGCAAAACGGTGCGCGTTAAATCAACCGGCACGCAAAACGGTGCACGTACCTCGAATCTGCACGCAAAACGGTGCACGGTCTACCGTAGGGTTGCACGTAAAACGGTGCACATTTTTCTAACCCTGTACGAAAAACGATGTATAATATTAGAGAGTGCACGCAAAACGATGCGCGACAACAAAACGCACGCAAAATGATGCACGTACCTCAAATCTGCACGCAAAACGGTGCACGCTTAACTGTAGGGTTGCACGCAAAACGGTGCATATTTTTCTATCCCTGCACGAAAAATGATGTATAATATTATAAACTGCACGCAAAACGGTGCGCGATAAAATGATCTGCACGCAAAACGGTGCAAGTTTAACTGTAAGGTTGCACGCAAAACGGTGCATATTTTTCTATCTCTGCACGAAAAATGATGTATAATATTATAAACTGCACACAAAACGGTGCGCGATAAAATGATCTGCACGCAAAACGGTGCAAGTTTAACTGTAAGGTTGCACGCAAAACGGTGCATATTTTTCTATCTCTGTACGAAAAATGATGTATAATATTATAAACTGCATGTAAAACCGTGCACAACAACTCAATCTGTGCGTAAAACGGAGCACGTACCTCGGATTGGCACGCAAAACGAGGCGCGCCAAAATTGTCCCCGACAGTCTGCGCAACAAAACGGCACAGTATAACTCGGTTCCTAACACGCAACACGATAATGGGGTCAAATCTAACCCAAAGAAAGCATAAAAATTGTGCCAAAAATACCGTGAAAATAACGTTACCTCGTACAGTCGCGCTGTCCATCGGCTTTTGGAACGCCCGCGCGCTCCACGAGTTCACGGCGTGCTCGCTTGCCCCACAAAATCCTCTCTTTTTTTTCTTTTCCTCTCTCTCTCTCTCTCTCTCCCTCTCACTCTCGGTTGGAGAAGAAAGGAAAGAGGAGAAAAATGGAGTGCGGGAGGAAAGAAGAAAAGAAGAAGAAGAAAAGAAGGGAGTGAGAAAGATGGTCCACGGGCCACCGGTCCTATGGGCACCCGTCGGTCTACAAGACCCACCGGGTGCACCCGGTCCACGCACGCCACGCTCACCTGGCGCCCCCATGTTGACCGCGCCCAAGTGCGCTCCAGCTGTGCGCCTCGCGCAGCGCGCCGCGCGTCTTGGAAATCCGTTTTGTCTCGTTTTCTGTCCATTTTTCGTCCGTTTCCGTCCAAATTTGACAGGCGGCTTCGTTTCAGCTTAATTTACCACAGAAAATTTTAAATTTTCAGTTTGGGCCATTTCTGGGCCACCAAAAGCCTCGCTGTATCCAGAATCATTGGCGGACCCCGTTCTCACAATCCGGGTATCCGATCAACCCGAAATTTTTACTGTGACCTTAAAACATAATTACGAAGCTCCCCAAATTTTCTCAGAATTTTTCGACACTGTTGGCGGAGCCCGTTTCACTATCGGGTATCCGATCAACGCGAAACTTTTTCTGTGGTCTTAAAACATATTTACGGGGCTCCCGTAATTTTCTCGGAATTTTCCGACACTGTGAAATTTTCACTAAAAATCTGGGCCCCCTTTCTCAAATAAATTTTTAGATCTCTCCATTTTAACCCGATTTGGGCCCAACTCGCGTCCACATATTCTTTACTTCCCTAACTTTCATAACACTAGTATTTCATACCACCTTTATTTACATTTATTTATGTGCCGAAAATTCGGTACTTTACATTCTACCCCCCTTAAAATAAGTTTCGTCCTCGAAACTTGAATCACATCTCGACTCCTACTTGATCGAGAGGGAGGGATTACGCCACCTAAACGTTGGGCTCGCCGAAACTACACGAGCAACTCATTCATGGATCCCTATCTCAATCCAGGGACAAACTCAGACCTGGTGTCTGGCCACTTTCACCAAGTAGGTGAAAGACACAGTTGAGCACTTGCTCTCTCCATTGCCACGAATGCCCAGTCTTTCTTGCGAAATCTTCACTTTAATTCCGCCATCATCTTTTCACAACGAGGTTGCATCTGCAACTAATTACATTTACCGCATTTCCGGTCGCTCCGCTGCCTAATGTGGAGGGCAAAGGCCAATCCACGAGTCCTCAACTATCACACGCTACTAGCGCTCTAAGTCCACGGGTTATCAGCTAACCCGATATCTCGGACTACTAATAGGTTCACAGACCACGGTCCAATAGGGGCCTATAGCCCAACTAGTCCAACACTGTATAATGGCTCTCACTAGCACACAGACCCAATCGTCATACGGGTAGATCCTCACTTAGGATTACTACACCAATACTCCCACTAGGAGCTACAATACCTCAATCACCACTAGCTCTACGGCCTGGTCATATCACTCTCACACTCTCAGTGTACTACTAGCCTCAATGCTCACACGTGGCATTCCACGTTCCCGGGTCATCGCTCGGACTACCGTCCCGACCAAATCTCTATCATGCCCCGCCATCAGGTCTCGGGCCGCTGTCTCTCACAGCTGACTGCGCCTGCCCACTGGGCTACAGGCCCACAGTCCACAAACATGGTCCAGGCACGGATCGTCCCAAGCGAACCCGCTAATCGTCGCCACGCGACCACTATGCTCCACTGAGCAAAACCAACTAACAAGTCGTCAATCCACGACCCAAACTCTCTATATCAACTCTGGCCACACTGGGCAAAGGCTAATACGCCACCTAATCAGCTCTCTCTGGCTAAACGATACTTGTGCTCCATGAGCACCCAAACAGTTGGGCGTCCTACGCCCCCACGCTAACTCGTAATCCAGTGTTAAGCAACTTGCTTAAACACGCGTATGACTCCTGTACACCTCTCCCAACTGGGTTGAGGCACCACAATAACTGTCCACCAACTCTGGTGATTAACACGCAAATCCTACGGTGGCAATCCTTGCCGTTACACCGATCCATCAAATCGGCGCCACAAAACTCCCGCTCACTTGCGAGGTTTTCGAATCTCGAAACCTGTCCCGGTCTCACCAACCCCACAATGCGGCAATTTAGCCACAATGATAGGCCACACGGTCACTACCGTCATCAGGGCGAACTTTCGCCACAGGCCCATAAATCTTTCTTGCCCTAACCCTTAGGACATAGCAACTTGGTTCTCGCAACATAGCGATCACCATTTTCTCGTGAGTCGGTCTCTCACTGGACCTTACTAACCACACTTTGCCAGCAACCTAGCTGACACAAGCGTAAAACACCCTATGCTGAAGGTGTTGGGTGCGCCGACAAAAGTTCGGCGGCCACTGCCACTCTTCTACTGTCGCCCCTACAGGCGGCGACGCCGTATACTCATACATTTATGCAGCCTCAACTTGCTGCGCTATCAGCCACTGGAGCCTATCTATCTGCTCCAGCTGTCATGCTGACGCCACTCTTAGGCGTCGAAACCTGTCTTCCTGTCGGCGGAAAATTTCCGCCGACGGCAAGAAGTCTGACCTACTGTTGGACCACTCCAACAAGTGCGGTCACCTGCTATCGCAACTCGTATACCACGTTTGACCCCGAGCCCTCTCGGGACTCGAGTCAAACAGGTGCGTTTCCTATGTGGTGTCATCGCTACTATGCACACCACAACGAAACAACCAGCCCAAACTTAGCCATTTGAGCATCGCGCAGTCTATATACCGACAAAAAGGCTCGTCGACCCAATCATGCGAAAGTATAAGAGGGTACTCCTTTTCATCTCCAACATTACGTTGTCGGCCGCCAACGTAATATCCGAAGAATGAAAGCTCGTCGCCCTCGATCAGTCCCAACATCCTTTTTGGGAACAACAATAACCAATCAAGTACTTTCGCCCAATAATCCACACACTCTCTCGTGCTAATCCCTAGGGTCTCCCTAAGGTTGCTAACCACCTAGGACTATTCCTAGGCTCTGATACCACTCTAATCTGTCACGCCCCGAGTCCGCCAATTTGTACGGTTCGGGCACGCCAACAGACCCGCCAATCGGGTAAAACCTTTTTCTACCCGAAAGGAACGGTAACATCCATAATAACACAACAAGTGTATGCGGAAGCTCAATATCAGAGTACTAAAAATCACTATAAATTTAAAACTTTCATTCAATAACTAATGCGGAAATGAAAGCATACAGGAGTGAACCATAAATTAAACTTATTACACTTTACAATTCTGAACTTGCAAATAAATTATTACATTTCCTTTACATAATTCCTCACCATACAAGGTTCACTCAAGAAATATAAAAAGGGATACCTCTGCTAGACCCTCTAGGTCTCTATGCTGCTGGGCCTTGCCCCTGTCGTATGCCTCGCTGTCGTCTGCATCTGATCTGTCTCGACCGCTGCATCCATTCCCGAACCTGGGGGGGGGGGTCACCCAAGGGGTGTGAGAACTTACGAGCGAGTTCCCAGTGGGTTCAACCACCGAGAGAAAGTGTCCTACACCACTTGGTCCAATGGAAGCAATAATAATAGTGTGCTAGGAACTAAAATCCTCAACATCAATATGCAGCTATGCAATAATATATCACTACACTATCTGTGTACAACCATCGACCCAGCACTACTCTGTCTAGCCACACTAGGCTGCTAAGCACCAACTCGGCCACTATGCCGCTGTATACTGGGTTCAACTAACCCGGCCACCCTGGCCACTCTATTTTTCTTTATTCTTTAGATTCTGGTGCTTTAGTTCAAGTTAACCCTTGGAAATTCTTATCCAACGGGCCCGAGCCCGGTAGTCTTGCTACCATAAGATAAGATTTCTAAGGTTGCCGATAACACTCGCAAGTGTTACCCCGTCCTGCCGGGGGGACTTGTCATACGGGACACTGCCCGATAGGGTCACTGCCCAACTCTGACAAGAGTACTCTATCTACCAGTCATACGGGTCGCTGCCGGGAGAGGGACCCTGTCCAACTCCTGACCGTTGTACGTTCGCCCCGGAGGTACGCCCGTTTTATCTTTAATTTTCTTTCTTTTCTTTTTCTTTCTCTTTTTATTTTAGTTCTTAGCCTCTTTGCTTTTGAACACTTGCTTTCCTTTCTTATTCGAGCTTATAGCTCCCTTTTTGCCACTGGCAAATCACTTTCTCTTTTCTTGAGCATTTAGCTCCTTGCTTTCACTTTTAGCCCTTCGAAAGTACCTCGTCCGACGGGTCACTGCCCAGGGAGTCCTGCTCCACTTGACGAGTCTCAAATTCGAAGGCGCCATTTCATTTTCTTTATGCTTTTAGCCACTTTTAGCTTGCTTTTAATCTTTTCCTTTTTGCAACAATTTTTCCTCTTATCCTAGGTCTTGCCATAAGGATAACCAGAGAGTCTCCTGGACTCTTAAACATTTCTCTTTTATTTCTTTAACTCAAATTGAAGTTAAAGTTATTATCCATTTGCCCAGACACCCTATGACTTTCTAGGGTCATATTTGATCAGCTCTTTAACCTTGGGATCTTATCCCACTTTCCTGATTCCTCATTGAATCCTAGAGTTAACTTAACTCTATTTTCCTGTTCCACTTTTAACTTAGAGTTACACTGACTCTAATTCCATGTTCCACTGTTATTTTAGAATTACATTGACTCTACTTTTCTGTTTTCCCTTTCATATCTCCACACTTGATCTATCCACCTTTCATTCACCACCTGATCTCTTCTTCTCTTGATTCCTTACTGAATCCTAGAGTCAACTTGACTCTATTTTTCCTGTCTGTGAGTTTAAACTCTTCTAGCTCAACTTAGGTTCCCTTTACCTAAGTCCCATGTCATACCTGTCCTAGAGTTCCATGACTCTATGCTGACCTCTAGTTCACCTTAGGTTTCCTTTACCTAAGTTCCATGTCATACTCATCCTAGAGTTCCTTGACTCTATGTTGAACACTAGTTCTCCTTAGGTTCTCTTTACCTAAGTTCCATGTCATATACACCCTAGAGTTTTCTGACTCTATGTTGATCACTCTATCCAGTGTCCTTAGGTTATCACCTAAGACCATGCCACTCATCCTTCCTAGGATAACTCCTAAGTTGATGTCACTCGTCAAACCCCTAAACTAGGTTTTCTCCTAGTCTTACTACAATCAAACCCCTATACTAGGTTTTCTCCTAGTCTTACTACCAACAAGTTCTGTTCCCTTATATCACATGATTCCTAGGGTTGTACCCTAACATGATCACAGTCATCAAGTAATTACTCATTTCTACGCATGCAATTATTTTCATATCCATCATAAAAATAATATTTATCCTCTAAGTCCTTTTTGCACATGAAAATGAATTATCTCCTTTTGGCAACTGACAGTTGCATTTATCATCTGTGTCCATCTACACATACAAATTTATCCCCTATTGTGGATAAATCATAAATATCACTTTTCCTCTAAATTTCTCTACACATGCACATATATCATCTGTTATTGGCAACCAACAGTTGCTCTTTTCATCTGTGTTCCTCTAAACATGCAATCTTATTCATAATTACCTAACGCCTCTAACAGGCTACTATCATGCTTCGAATCGAAAAGCAAAGGAGCAAGGGGAGAGGTCACCCAATTTCGGCAGAATTCCCCACCTTGTAGTGTACCCAATTGCTTGTAGACACTTGCAATTGGTCTCCGCGCGATTCCACTTGTCTCCTCGAGCTTGCACGCAAAACGATGCACTTCTCTCGAGTCTGCACGCAAAACGGTGCACGTCCACCAAACCTGCACGCAAAACGATGCACGTCACTAAAAACCCCACACGCAAAAACGGTGCGCGTTAAATCAACCGGCACGCAAAACGGTGCACGTACCTCGAATCTGCACGCAAAACGGTGCACGGTCTACGTAGGGTTGCACGTAAAACGGTGCACGTTTTTCTAACCTGTACGAAAAACGATGTATAATATTAGAGAGTGCACGCAAAACGATGCGCGATAACACAACCGGCACGCAAAACGGTGCACGTACCTCAAATCTGCACGCAAAACGGTGCACGCTAACTGTAGGGTTGCACGCAAAACGGTGCATATTTTTCTATCCCTGCACGAAAAACGATGTATAATATTATAAACTGCACGCAAAACGGTGCGCGATAAAATGATCTGCACGCAAAACGGTGCAAGTTTAACTGTAAGGTTGCACGCAAAACGGTGCATATTTTTCTATCTCTGCACGAAAAATGATGTATAATATTATAAACTGCACACAAAACGGTGCGCGATAAAATGATCTGCACGCAAAACGGTGCAAGTTTAACTGTAAGGTTGCACGCAAAACGGTGCATATTTTTCTATCTCTGCACGAAAAATGATGTATAATATTATAAACTTATAAACCTGCATGTAAAATCGTGCACAACAACTCAATCTGCACGTAAAACGGT
>JAQOTM010000142.1:213715-347218 GCA_029168755.2 Tillandsia fasciculata | reverse complement strand
ACGGTTGGGACATGTTCTATGCCATATTAGTACTTAACCTGTGGTGGCCCAGTTTCCCATGCAGTTTTTTCTGGTGAATCCATGGTTTAGAGCACCTATTGTTGGTGTGTCTGGCCCATTGTGCATCAAGGGGATGCTACAGATGGACCCCGTGAGTTATCTACAGCTGTGTTGGCCTTCGGCTGTGTTTGCCAAAATTTTGAAAAGGTTTTTGGCCAAACAGAAGTTGGAAATGGATTCAGCGCGGAAAAACGCTTGAAAACGGCTATTTGCTTGTTAAATTCTGAGTCCGGATGCCCAAAAACGGACTCCCGGAAGTTTTCGACGAATTTCGGTGCATGGGAGGGGCCGTGGACCGCCGGCTGCCACGTGGCAGCCCATGATTGGCCGGTCCGCAGCGTGCGGTCCACAGAGTGCCACGGCTGGGTGCACGGACCCGGCGCATGACACGTGGCGCCGCCTGATTGGCGGGCCCGTGAGGCGCGGTCTACAGAACTTGCGCGGCGGTGCATGGACCGGGGCGGGGGGACGCGTGGCATCCCGCGGTTGGTCGGTGCACGCGGCGCGGTCCACGAAACCTAATTTGGGTGCGTGGACCAGGTGCACAGGACACGTGTCGCCTCTCCATTCGCGGGCTCACGAGGCGCGGTGCACGGGGTCGCGGTCGGGCGCCTCGGGGCGCGTGCGTGGCAGGCGGCCAGGGCGGCGCCCTGCCCGCACGTGTGACCGCGACAGTGGCAGGGCCACGTGTCGCCCTGCCACTGGCGGGCACCACCTACCCGCTTTGACCGCGGGGAGGGGCACGTGGCGGCGTTTGGCGCGCCCCGCACAGCTGTTCGCTGTGCGGGACGCGTGTCGGGCGAGGAGGCGCGCGACGTGGCCGCCGCTGGGTCGCTCCGCCCGCTGTCGCCTGTTTGACGGGCGACGTGGCGGCCCAGGAGAGTTTCGGGCGCGCACAGTGTTGGGCCGGCCCGACACTGTAGCAGCCCGGAAACTTTCGGGCGCCCGAAAGTGGGGACACGCCCGGTATTTCTCGAATTGTTCTGGGAGCCTATAAATAGCCCGAAAACAGTTCTTGACGGGTTTTTCTCCGTTTCTAGGCCTTTTCTCTCCGAGCTTCCTTCAGAGAAGTTGATCCTCTCACCTTCAAGCTTCCATCTGCAGAGTTTGGGGATTTTTGGGGGCACGCTTTTCGAGATTCTCATTTTCTTGGCGCGGCGCGACGCTCTTTCTTCGGTGTTTCTTCCGTCTCTCTTCGGTGTACGAGCTCCCCCGACCTACTCCGACCATCTTTTCGAGCGATTTCTTCGCCGTTGGTTTTGTAACAGGTGAGGCTACGATTTTGTGTTTCACGTACATTTTCAGATTTCGCGTTTTTCGAGGTGTTTTCTCGTGCTCATTGGGACCCTTCTTGCTGTGAGTTTTTGGTGAGGACAGCAGCTTCTTTTGTGGATATCTTCGCGTACAAATTTCGGATCAGGACGTGCTTATAGACTTTTTTCATCTACTCGACGCAAGGATCATCGTGGTATTTTTTTTGGAATTTCCTGAGATCTTCCCGGAGGTATGCATCTTCCTTTTCATCTGTGCAAGATTTTACAGTTATGTGGTTGTGTGTTTTCGCGTGCCCGTCTTGTGGAATTTATATCTTGGCCTACGGAACTCCGATTTGGGCGTGCAGGTACTCGTTTCGAAGCTATCGACGCGAGGAACACCGGGATATTTTTACTGAAATTTATTGGACACTTCCTGCAGGTGAAATTTTGGCATCTGTACAGCTGAATTTCAGCATGAGATTTTTGGGCAGATTTTTGGGGATTTGTGTATAACTGTAGCCTATGTTGTACCCAGGTGGGATTTTGGACTGTACTGGACATACTGGTTAGTGAGTTGCTGTTATTTTGGTATTATCAGCTGTAGGACTTGGACAGATCAGCGCATCAGGTGGGTGACCTCTTTTTCAAGATCAGCGGACTGTGTACTAATTCTAGCTTTAGGGACTTGCATATTTTAATGTTTGTTGTACAGCATGCTAGAATGTATGAATTGATGATCTTGTTATAGTTAGATGATCCTGAGATTATTATCTTGCTCCCTACAAGCTGTTGTTTATTATTTATCTTGGAACTTGACCTAGCACCACTGCCATATGATGCATGTTCAGCCAGACTGTAGAAAACCTCAACTTGGGCTAGGTTTTTATTGCTCTAGACATTCCCACTTCACTATTCTTTTTATCACTCTGGACTTAGAGTTTTCCTCGCCCAAGTAGTGGGCCGAGAGGTCGGATCTTTGTGGGATGCATTTACACTCGTGTCTGGGGGCCGAGTGGAGTTGTTAGTAGTCTGTAGACCAGGTTTCTTTGGGAGAGTGACTTGGGTTGTAGTTTGAGATCTTGAGAGCTAGTTTGAGTGACAGTGAGTCTCGGCTGTGCAGTTTCCAACCTGTGAGTGAGACAGTGTTCCTTGGTTACAGTCGATCTTGTTGATCGAGGATTTGGATTATAGCCTGCATGAGCCACATTTGAGCTCGACAGAGATACGCGGATACTTTCCTCGGTGGGGTCGCTCCCCTCGAGAGCCACTCCGGAGTTGGGCCTGTTCTTCTATCGCGACTTGTCGACGCAGTGTTCCCTCTGGCTGGGCCAGTTAGTGGCAGTCACGGACACAGTCCCTCTGGCTGGGCCAGTTAGTGGCAGTCACGGACGCCCTACGTAAGTCCGGTCCCCCGGGACGTGACGGCAGTAGGTAGGCGCAGGTTTGACTGGACCCTATGCGGCAGTCAGTTGAGATTGGGTGATTTGAGTCGAGAGCTAGTTGTAGCATCATGTTCTTTCTGTTCCACTATTGAGCATCTAGATAGAGGCATAGTAGCTGTAGAGTTTACTTTACCAGCTTTTTCCTTTCCGCACTGCATTGTTACTTTTTGCCTCTAGTAGACTTAGTGGGCAGACCGTCGGGCTTGTTGGCGGCACCCACTGAGAACTACTTGGGACGTAGTTCTCACACCCGTCGTGGTGTCTTTTCCCCAGGGACTTCTTCTTCTGCTCCAGTTCCTGCCGCACCTGTTGCTGACCCGACTGATCGAGGTAAGGGAGTCGCGAGATAGATCCCTACCAGTGTCGCCTGAGAGTAGATGTACCTCCCTACTTTTGAGAGTTCATGTCGAGTGACCTTGTAGTGAGGATTGAGTTGTACTCTTCTTATTTTGAGAGATATTTGTATTTTGGTGAGGATTCTGGTTGTATATTTTGTTAGAGTTGTATTTATTTTATCCAGCTTTTACTTTTCAGCTCTGATATCTGTATAGTGTAGATTTCTTTTGCAGGTTAGTCGCTACGTCTATACGGGGCTTCCCGTATGGGCGGCGGATCTGTTGGCGAGCCCGGGTCGCAGTTTCGACCCGGGGCGTGACAGATTAGAGTGGTATCAGAGCCTAGGTGTAGGTCATTGAGGACTTAGAAACCCTAGGCTTATGGTTGGACCCTAGGATGACTTACGTGAGAGACGTAACTTTTTAGCGAGAGTCTTGATTGGGGTTCTAAACTCTCCCAGTGGATGGGATGAGTGATCGACATGTCTTCCTTCGGTGGCAACTATGTTGGCTGCAGACAACATAGTGCTACGGGAAGGGCGACATGCCATTGACTTTCGCTGGATTGGGTCGTGTTTTGTTTGGGGGTTCTGACTGTTCTTCTTGTTCCCCGCAGGTGAGTGATGCCTCCGCGACGCCGGATGTCGACGCGCTCGCAGCCTTCTTCTTCTGTGCCCGAGCAGGAGGACTCGGGACAGGGACATCAGAGTGAGGTGCAGGAGCTTCGTGCCCAGTTGGCACAGATGTCTGAGGCTGTTCAGCGCCAGGAGGAGACTTCCCGGCGCCAGGAGGAGACCTCTCAGCGTCAGGAGGAGACCTTGCGACGCCAGGAGGAGGCCTCGCAGCGCCAGGAGGAGGCTTCCCGACGCCAGGAGGAGGCCTTGAGTCGGATGATGCTTATGTTAGAGCAGAGGTCACAGCCTGTGGTAGCACCCCCTGAGAGTTCACCTGTGCCCTCTTCGCCAGCTGCAGCGCCCCCTGTGATTCCGTCAGCACCAGCAGTTCCTGTCGAGCCGGTTTCCTGCAGACCACCGTCTGAGTCGACGGGACCTTTTACTTCTTCTGAGCAGCGTGCAGCGGTGGATCTGTTGATGAGGTTCCGCCAGTTCGATCCACCCCGTTTCTCTGGTCTGGGTGCTGAGCCGTGGGAGGCCGAGACTTGGGTTACGGCCATGGAGCGTCACTTTGAGAGTTTGTTCGTCGAGGATCGGTTTCGGGTCTTCTTGGCAGCGCATTTTCTGGAGGGCAAAGCCGAGGCTTGGTGGCGGCGTGTGCGACCCGCTGGTCCGCCTGGGACGCAGCTTCTTACCTGGGCGGAGTTCCGCAGTCTTCTTTTGGGGGCCTTCTTTCCTGAGAGTGTTCGCCAGAGATTGGAGGAGCAGCTGAGAAATCTCCGCCAGGGAGATCGGCCCGTGCATGTATACATAGCCGAATTCAATCAGCTGTTGGCTAGTATGCCTCACGTGGCCAGGGACGAGTCTCACCGGATCTACATGTTTGAGCGGGGGCTGCGCCGGGACATTTATCAGCTTGTTCGCTCCCGCAGATTGCAGACATTAGAGGGCTCGATGGAGCAGGCGTTATATGTTGAGTCTGGAGAGGTAGTTATGGATGAGGTGGCTCCAGCCCCCGTGGAGACTCCAGGGGCGAAGCGCCCGGCGCCGGTGGATGAGGGGCAGTCGAGTAGGCAGGGACCCCCGAGACCCCCACGATTCCATCCTCAGGGTCGTGGACGCCAGGGGCGCCAGAGATCTGGATCATCTCGTCAGTCTTCGCAGCAGCGTCGACCACCTCGACCCCAGCAGTCATCTCAGCAGCAGCAGACTTCGCGGCAGTCCCGGCAGGATCGTTGTATCTTTTGTGGAGGGCCGCACTTACCGATGCATTGTCAGCAGAGGCACGGCCGTTGCTTCCGTTGTGGACAGGCCGGTCACATTCAGAGCTCGTGCCCCAGAGCAGGTTCTCCAGCTCCTTCCGCCGCTTCAGCACCTTCTCTTCCTCATCAGACGACAGGGCCTTCTGTGGCCTATGGTAGGCCTGATCATGCTCCATCTTCCTCGCGGCAGCCAGATCGACGACCACCAGCACCGAGCGGGCGTGTCTATGCCGCCCAGATTGAGGATGCTTCTGCCGCAGATCACGTCGTCGCAGGTATTATTTTGATTTCTGCAGTTCATACCCGAGCACTTTTTGATACTGGCGCATCGCACTCATTCATTAGTAGAGCATTTGCATCCCTACATGGTATAGAGGTAGTTTCATTATCGCATGCATTAGAGGTTCAGATTCCAGACCATGTCTTGCATGTCGAGGAGTGTTGTAGGGATTGCCCTGTACAGTTGGGACCCTGGGTCCTGCCGGCAGACTTGCTCGTCTTGCGGCAGCTCCAGGATTTCGACGTGGTACTTGGCATGGATTGGTTAGCTCGGTATTTCGCCACCATTGACTGCAGAGAGAGGACGGTGACCCTCCGCGAGCCTGGACAGGAGGAGTTCGTTTACAGAGGCTGCCAGAGTACTTTATTTGCCATGACTATTTCTTCGGCGAGAGCCCGGCGGATGATGAGTAGGGGTTGTACCGCCTTCCTGGCGACGATTGTAGAGGTGCCTACGGCGGCACTGGGACTCGAGGATATCCCTATTGTCCGCGAGTTCCCAGATGTGTTTCCCTCAGAGTTGTCGACCATGCCGCCGGAGAGGGAGATTGAGTTTGTGATTGATGTGGTTCCAGGAACCGCACCAATCTCGAAGGCACCTTATAGGATGGCACCTGCTGAGCTGAGAGAGCTGAAGGCCCAGTTGCAGGACTTGATGGATGTGGGCTTTGTGAGGCCCAGTGTATCTCCGTGGGGAGCGCCAGTTTTATTTGTGAAGAAGAAGGATGGGTCGCTTCGATTATGTGTGGACTACAGAGAGCTGAATAAAGTGACCATCCGGAACAAGTACCCCCTTCCACGGATTGATGATCTGTTTGATCAGTTGCAGGGAGCGTCTGTGTTCTCCAAGATTGATCTCCAGTCAGGTTACCACCAGCTGAGGGTGAGGGCCGAGGACATTCCCAAGACGGCTTTTAGATCCCGGTACGGGCATTATGAGTTTACAGTTATGCCTTTTGGATTAACTAATGCCCCTGCAGCATTCATGGATTTAATGAACCGGGTATTTCAGCCGTACTTGGATCGGTTTGTCGTTGTGTTTATTGACGACATTCTGATTTACTCCCGGAGTGATTTGGAGCATGAGGAGCACTTGAGGATAGTGCTGCAGCTTCTGCGAGAGAAGAAGCTGTATGCCAAGTTTAAAAAGTGCGAATTTTGGCTCCGGGAGGTTGCTTTTCTAGGCCACGTTGTATCAGCCGCAGGAGTGGCAGTGGACCCGACGAAGATTGATGCTGTTCGGGATTGGCCTAGACCGACGACGGTTACTGAGGTCCGTAGCTTTTTGGGATTAGCAGGTTACTACCGTCGCTTTGTAGAGGGCTTTGCGAAGCTCTCTACTCCCCTGACCAGTTTGACCAGGAAGGGGATAAAGTTTGTTTGGACTGAGCGGTGCCAGGAGAGCTTTGAGGAGCTGAAGAGGAGATTGATCTCGGCACCAGTTTTAGCACTTCCAGTGATGGGCGATGGATTTGTGATCTACAGTGACGCCTCTCACAGCGGCTTGGGATGTGTTCTGATGCAGCATGGTAGGGTAATTGCTTATGCTTCACGGCAATTAAAGGATTATGAGAAGAATTACCCTACTCATGATTTGGAGCTTGCAGCCGTGGTGTTCGCGCTGAAGTTGTGGCGGCATTACCTCTACGGGGAGCATTGTGAGATTTACACTGATCATAAGAGCTTGAAGTACCTGTTCACACAAAAGGAGCTGAATTTGAGGCAACGCCGGTGGTTGGAGTTGCTAAAGGACTATGATGTGAGTATTCTTTATCACCCCGGCAAGGCCAATGTAGTGGCAGATGCTTTGAGTAGGAGGTCAGCGCAGAGCTTGAGCATGTTGATCACCCAGCAGGCACCGCTTGTGGAGCAGATGAGGCGCTTACAGATTGAGGTTGTATCCCCTGGGGTCTCTGCTAGACTCATGTCTATGGTCTTGCAGCCCACTCTGTTGGAGAGGATTAGAGAGACACAGAGTGAGGACCCCCACTTGACTCGGATTAGATCGCAGATTCAGGCTGATCAGTTAGGGGATTTTGCAGTGGATAGCTCGGGAGTACTGCGGTACAGGGACCGAGTGTGTGTGCCTATGGACACTGAGCTCAGAGATCAGATTTTGAGGGAGGCCCATTATACACCTTATACCATTCATCCTGGTGGTACTAAGATGTATAAGGACCTCAAGGCACATTTTTGGTGGCCCGGAATGAAGCGGGATATTGGAAGATTCGTGGCTCATTGTTTAACTTGCCAGCAAGTGAAGGCAGAGCATCGTGTTCCTGCTGGCAAGTTGCAGAGTCTTCCAATTCCCGAGTGGAAGTGGGACCACATCACCATGGATTTCGTCACTGGACTGCCGAGGGCGCAGAGTGGGGCCGATGCGATTTGGGTTATCGTGGATAGACTCACCAAGTCTGCACACTTTTTGCCTGTACAGATGACTTGGCCGTTGGAGCGACTTGCGCAGTTATACTTGGATGAGGTAGTGAGGCTGCACGGTATACCCACCTCGATTGTATCAGATAGGGACCCGAGGTTCGTATCACACTTCTGGGGGAGTCTTCAGTCAGCCTTGGGGACCCAGCTCCGTTTTAGCACAGCATTCCACCCACAGACCGATGGACAGTCTGAGCGCACCATACAGACCCTCGAGGATATGTTGAGAGCGTGCGTTATGGATTTTGGAGGAGGGTGGTACCGGCACTTAGCATTGGTTGAGTTTGCGTACAACAACAGCTATCAAGCGAGCATCCAGATGGCTCCGTTTGAGGCGTTGTATGGACGCAAGTGTCGGTCACCCCTGTATTGGAGTGACGTGGGTGAGAGGAGGACTTTGGGACCGGACTTACTGCTGGAGGCAGAGGAGAAAGTCAGATTGGTTCGCCGACATCTTGAGATAGCCCAGAGTCGCCAGAGGAGCTACGCTGATACTCGGCGGCGAGACCTAGAGTTTCAGATTGGTGATCATGTCTTTTTGAAGGTCTCGCCTTCGAAAGGGGTCAGGAGATTTGGAGTTCGGGGAAAGCTCAGTCCCCGCTTTATTGGACCCTTTGAGGTACTTGAGAGGATTGGCCCTGTGGCCTATAGAGTTGCTCTTCCACCTCGCCTGGCCGGAGTTCACGACGTCTTCCACGTCTCAGCTTTGAGGAGATATGTTTTCGACCCCTCGCACGTGATCGACTTCACTTCTTTGGAGATCGGAGAGGATCTTGGCTACGAGGAGCGCCCGTTGCGAATTCTCGCTCGTGAGGTGAGAGAATTGCGCAACCGGGCCATACCTTATGTGAAGGTTTTGTGGAGCAATCACGAGGAGCGGGAGGCTACTTGGGAGCTGGAGACGGTGATGCGGGATACCTATCCTTTCCTGTTCGAGACTTCTGGTTGAGGTACGCCTGTTTGTTTCTTGTTTCGAGGACGAAACTCCCTTTTAGTGGGGGAGGATGTGGTGGCCCAGTTTCCCATGCAGCTTTTTCTGGTGAATCCATTGTTTAGAACACCTATTGTTGGTGTGTCTGGCCCATTGTGCATCAAGGGGATGCTACAGATGGACCCTGTGAGATATCTACAGCTGTGTTGGCCTTCGGCTGTGTTTGCCGAAATTTTGAAAAGGTTTTTGGCCAAACAGAGGTTGGAAATGGATTCAGCGCGGAAAAACGCTTGAAAACGGCTATTTGCTTGTTAAATTCTGAGTCCGGATGCCCAAAAACGGACTCCCGGAAGTTTTCGTTGAATTTCGGTGCATGGGAGGGGCCGTGGACCGCCGGCTGCCACGTGGCAGCCCATGATTGGCCGGTCCGCAGCGCGCGGTCCACAGAGTGCCGCGGCTGGGTGCACGGACCCGGCGCATGACACGTGGCGCCGCCTGATTGGCGGGCCCGTGAGGCGCGGTCTACAGAACTTGCGCGGCGGTGCATGGACCGGGGCGGGGGGACGCGTGGCATCCCCCGGTTGGTCGGTGCACGCGGCGCGGTCCACGGAACCTGATTTGGGTGCGTGGACCAGGTGCACGGGACACGTGTCGTCACGCTATTCGCGGGCTCACGAGGCGCGGTGCACGGGTCGCGGTCGGGCGCCTCGGGGCGCGTGCGTGGCAGGCGGCCAGGGCGGCGCCCTGCCCGCACGTGTGACCGCGACAGTGGCAGGGCCACGTGTCGCCCTGCCACTGGCGGGCGCCACCTACCCGCTTTGACCGCGGGGAGGGGCACGTGGCGGCGTTTGGCGCGCCCCGCACAGCTGTTCGCTGTGCGGGACGCGTGTCGGGCGGGGAGGCGCGCGACGTGGCCGCCGCTGGGTCGCTCCGCCCGCTGTCGCCTGTTTGACGGGCGACGTGGCGGCCCAGGAGAGTTTCGGGCGCGCACAGTGTTGGGCCGGCCCAACACTGTAGCCGCCCGAAAACTTTCGGGCGCCCGAAAGTGGGGACACGCCCGGTATTTCTCCAATTGTTCTGAGCCTATAAATAGCCCGAGCCAGTTCTTCTTTTTCTCATTTCTAGCTTCAAACCGAGCTTCCTTCACCAAAGTTGATCCTCACACTTCAAGCTTCCATCTGCAGAGTTTGGGGATTTTTGGGGGCACGCTTTTCGAGATTCTCATTTTCTTGGCGCGGCGCGACGCTCTTTCTTCGGTGTTTCTTCCGTCGCTCTTCGGTGTACGAGCTCCCCCGACCTACTCCGACCATCTTTTCGAGCGATTTCTTCGCCGCTGGATTCGTAACAGGTGAGGCTACGATTTTGGGTTTCACGCACATTTTCAGATTTCGCGTTTTTCGAGGTGTTTTCTCGTGCTCATTGGGACCCTTCTTGCTGTGAGTTTTTGGTGAGGACAGCAGCTTCTTTTGAGGATATCTTCGCGCACAGATCTCGGATCAGGACGTGCTTATAGACTTTTTTCATCTACTCGACGCAAGGATCATCGTGGTATTTTTTTTGGAATTTCCTGAGATCTTCCCGGAGGTATACATCTTCCTTTTTATCTGTGCAAGATTTTACAGTTATGTGGTTGTATGTTTTCGCGCGCCCGTGTTGTGGAATTTATATCTTGGCCTACGGAACTCCGATTTGGGCGTGCAGGTACTTGTTTCGAAGCTATCGACGCGAAGAACGCCGGGATATTTTTATTGGAATTTATTGGACACTTTCTGCAGGTGAAATTTTGGCATCTGTACAGCTGAAATTTCAGCATGTGATTTTTGGGCAGATTTTTGGGGATTTGTGTATAACTGTAGCCTATGTTGTACCCAGGTGGGATTTTGGACTGTACTGGACATACTGGACAGTGAGTTGCTGTTTTTTGGTATTATCAGCTGTAGGACTTGGACAGATCAGCGCATCAGGTGGGTGACCTCTTTTTCAAGATCAGCGGACTGTGTACTAATTCTAGCTTTAGGGACTTGCATATTTTAATGTTTGTTGTACAGCATGCTAGAATGTATGAATTGATGATCCTGTTGTAGTTAGATGATCCTGAGATTATTATCTTGCTCCCTACAAGCTGTTGTTTATTATTATCTTGGAACTTGACCTAGCACCACTGCCATATGATGCATGTTCAGCCAGACTGTAGAAAACCTCAACTTGGGCTAGGTTTTTATTGCTCTAGACATTCCCACATCACTATTCTTTTTATCACTCTGGACTTAGAGTTTTCCTCGCCCAAGTAGTGGGCCGAGAGGTCGGATTATTGTGGGATGCATTTACACTCGTGTCTGGGGACCGAGTGGAGTTGTTAGCAGTCTGTAGACCAGGTTTCTTTGGGAGAGTGACTTGGGTTGTAGATTTGAGATCTTGAGAGCTATTTGAGTGACAGTGAGTCTCGGCTGTGCAGTTTTCCAGCCTGTGAGTGAGACAGTGTTCCTTTGGTTACAGTCGATCTTGTTGATCGAGGATTTGGATTATAGCCTGCATGAGCCACATTTGAGCTCGACAGAGATACGCGGATACTTTCCTCGGTGGGGTCGCTCCCCTCGAGAGCCACTCCGGAGTTGGGCCTGTTCTTCTATCGCGACTTGTCGACGCAGTGTTCCCTCTGGCTGGGCCAGTTAGTGGCAGTCACGGACACAGTCCCTCTGGCTGGGCCAGTTAGTGGCAGTCACGGACGCCCTACGTAAGTCCGGTCCCCCGGGACGTGACGGCAGTAGGTAGGCGCAGGTTTGACTGGACCCTATGCGGCAGTCAGTTGAGATTGGGTGATTTGAGTCGAGAGCTAGTTGTAGCATCATGTTCTTTCTGTTCCACTTTTGAGCATCTAGATAGAGGCATAGTAGCTGTAGAGTTTACTTTACCAGCTTTTTCCTTTCCGCACTGCATTGTTACTTTTTGCCTCTAGTAGACTTAGTGGGCAGACCGTCGGGCTTGTTGGCGGCACCCACTGAGAACTACTTGGGACGTAGTTCTCACACCCGTCGTGGTGTCTTTTCCCCAGGGACTTCTTCTTCTGCTCCAGTTCCTGCCGCACCTGTTGCTGACCCGACTGATCGAGGTAAGGGAGTCGCGAGATAGATCCCTACCAGTGTCGCCTGAGAGTAGATGTACCTCCCTACTTTTGAGAGTTCATGTCGAGTGACCTTGTAGTGAGGATTGAGTTGTACTCTTCTTATTTTGAGAGATATTTGTATTTTGGTGAGGATTCTGGTTGTATATTTTGTTAGAGTTGTATTTATTTTATCCAGCTTTTACTTTTCAGCTCTGATATCTGTATAGTGTAGATTTCTTTTGCAGGTTAGTCGCTACGTCTATACGGGGCTTCCCGTATGGGCGGCGGATCTGTTGGCGAGCCCGGGTCGCAGTTTCGACCCGGGGCGTGACAACATATACAAATTCACTCTTCACGCGGACAGAGTCTCCTTTGGCACGGCGTCATACATTACAACATTCAACATACAATCTTTAACCACACTGTCACAGTCAACAAGTACGAGAGTGTAAAAAATTTAATCACATTAAGAGGAACCTACAAGTTTGCAAACGGTGTCCACTCGACACCCATTCCTTTAAAAACGTCTACACATTCACAGTAAGGCGACTACATCGTTTCGGAAAGGATAAATCCACAGTTTTCAAAGCAGTGCCCACACGACACTTGGTTTTGGAAAACATTTTCGAAACCCCTTTTTGTTCGGTATAAAACATGCCGCACATAAATCCTTAAGGAACATTATAAAAATCACCTCACAAACCGTCTCTCAATCCAACATCCACAACATTCCACAATCAAGCAATTGAGAACTTAAACTTAGATAACAAGGGGAAGAGATAACTCAAGCAAGAAATAATAGAATAAACTCATCCAGCTATTGTTCTTTAATCGCAGCCTCACCATCGTCCCGACTACTACACCTAGTCAAACCTGTCACGGAGTGGGTAAGGTCAGTGACAAACAAAATAGATGTCTAAATATTAACAAGGAATAAAGAGCAAACCGATTACACCGGAACCTTTCGCTAAGTTCTGTTCATAATTAAGCTGGGCACCAATCCCAGAGTACCTGTCGGAGAGACAGAAGTCTCCCCTCGTGCACAACACCTTTTTTTTTTTTTTTTGATGCTTTTAACCTCTTCACGGGGCTAGTGCGGCACCTATAGCTGCCGTGAAGAGGTCCCCACCCTACACACGTGGGGCACACGGGTCATTTAGACCACTTCTCCGGAAAAGTACACCCATGCGGGGGCCATTCCGCCTGTGTACGTGCAGCATCCGAAAACACCTTGCCGAGATCGGCGTGTATTAAGCACCGCGACCGCAGCCGCAACAGTTGTTATATAAGATAAAATACATTCATGCGAAAGGTTAAACTGTCCATCTACTTTGTTAGACAAATTAAGAACCTTTTTATGATGATAGATGCACTTACTGCACTTGTTGCACTTATAGCAACTGTACCCACCTGGAATGAAGACAACCGACCGCGCCCGCGACCCTCCTAAGCAAAACAGAGCTCCTCGCGGCCTACTACAATATCCAAGAGCACCATTTAGCACCTTACCCTAATCAGGTAAAATCAGTGGTCCCCACCCACTGTAACAATAAACCCACAAAACCGAAGTCATCGTGCCTAGGGGACCGCA
Organism: Tillandsia fasciculata; assembly: GCA_029168755.2. Classification (NCBI taxonomy): domain Eukaryota; kingdom Viridiplantae; phylum Streptophyta; class Magnoliopsida; order Poales; family Bromeliaceae; genus Tillandsia; species Tillandsia fasciculata. The sequence continues at coordinate 333,909 of JAQOTM010000142.1, read as the reverse complement.
ACGTCGATAAAAAACCCAACAAGTCAAAACCATCGAGTAAAACTGAAAACTCAGATCAAACCGGTAACGCCAAAGCCTAACAACAATCGGACCGCGACTATTTTGTCGCGAACTCCGTCGGGACCCAAAACCGCTAACGAGAATCCAGCAAAACTCAACCCTCAACCGGTAGCCAACTCGGGACATCAATGATTAAACCGGGAAGACCCCGACGGCAAAAAGATGAGAAAAAGACCCGACGGCGCGCCCCTGACGATTTCGTCGAGGCGCGGAGCGTCAGCGAAAATAGCACCCGACATAATAAAACAGTGACCAAAAAGATCCCAAGTGGCCATACCAAGAAAACCGCGGAGATTGTGATCCCAACGGCGAAAACGGCGCTCAAAACAGTGGAAAAACGGGCAAAAACGGAGCTACCGAACTTTGGGCTGTCGGGTGGTGCACAGGAGCAGCCGTGGACCAGGTCTACCGCTCGGTGGAGGCGGCGCCATGCGCCGGGTGCACGCAGGAAGCGTGCACCGCGCTTCTCGGGCCGGGCCGGTGCACGACCTGAGCGTGCACCGGGTCTTCCGTTTCGGCCGCCAGCGTCGCACACCGGGTGCACGCGGGGGCATGCACCGCGCCTAAGCGGGCTGGGCCGGCGCACGGATTCGTGCGCCGGGTCTGCGGCTTCCGCGCCGCGGGGCGTGCACCGGGTGCACGCCCCGGCCCGTGGACCGCGGGCCGGGAATGAATAGTAAACCCTAATTTCGCGGTTTTCTTCGCCGTTTTCGCTCCCGTTTCGCGATTTCTTCCCCGTTTTCGCTCCCGTGCGACTCCGGCGAAGACCCCGCGACCATGGTAACGGCGGCGGCGGCCTCCCATTCAAAAACGGCAGCGGCGGCCTCCCATTAACCCACTATGATCCAACGAACACCCACAAAAATCTCCGAATAAATCCGCGGTAAATCTAACGGCTAAACCGTTGATCTACGAGCAACCAAAACATAGATCGGAACCCCGATCAAACTTCCGACCAAGTCCGATAAAAACCATCGATTAACCTCGATAAAAACCATCGATCACCCTCGATCAAGAACGGGAATAAAACATGGATCAAAACCCGACGAAAATCCGCGATCGATGTACCAATTAAAACGACCTTACAAGAACACGGAAAACCCCCGATTAATTTGACAAACGTAACGATGATCACTAACCTTAATTTATCGGAACTAGAGAACCGATCTTGGTTCTCGCGGCGTTGGGGATCCGGATCCGTTCCCCGTAGATGACGGCGTCTTGTTCTCCGGTCTCCGGACGTCAATCGGGGCGATCGGGTTCGTGCGCTTTCTCTCTCTTTCCTTCTTTTCTCCTCCGGTTAGGGTTTTCCTTTTCCTTTTCTCTCTTTTCCTCCCTCTCTTTTCAAACTAGGGTTTCGTGTGGTTTTCGGTACGCACGAAAGAGGAGGGTTTGAGAAGGCGGTATTTTAAATTAGGGTTTTCCTTCCGGTAACGGGGTTTAATTATCCTCTTATTAATTTATTTTCTTTTATTTTATTCTTTTATTTTTCTTTTTATTTCATACGTACGTAAAAAGGAAAAACCCACGAATATCCGGATATTTATCTCTTAACAATAAATATCTAATCCCACGAGATAAACCCCACCTTTCTAAATCCTAGTCACCGATTTTTTAATTTCCTAATTAAATAATCATAGGAAATAAATTTCCAAATTAATTTCTTGTCACCGATTAATTAATTCCTTAATTAATTAATCACACGGAATATCCAAACTTCCTCAGAAAGCGTGCCGGATATTTTACACGAATTTCGATGCGCGCCTTAAGTCACCGCGATCTTAGAAACCCCATTCCGGGAGATCCGTACATCGGATTCCCGATCCGATCGCACCGTCGGTCTTCATTTTCCGAGCCCTTCGACAGAAAAATACCCGCGCCACACACCGACCGACTTTCAAACATTAGACAATTTTATTCTACTTAAAGGGCGTAATTAATTAACATGTGAGTCGCAAATACACGTAAAAGCCGAATCACTACACCACTCACACTTTATAAAAAGTTTCGTCCTCGAAACTTAAGTTCAACCCTCGCTAAACGATTCTGGAAACGTTCTCTCATCTCCGCCTTAAGCCTCCAAGTCGCCTTGCGCTCCTCAAGGTCACTCCATTGCACCTTTACGTAAGGGATTGTCCGGTTGCGAAGTTTCTTTTCCTCCTGTGCCAGCCTCCGCATCGAGGTTTGGCAGTAAAGCCAATCCGGTATGTCACCGGGCCTACGCGCCCCAAAGTCCCAAATGTTGGATCGTTGATGCCAACCAACAATCCCGAAAGCTCGAATTATTAGAAATACGCAACCCATTTATTTAAGGCGTTCGGTCACATCACTACAAGAAAATAGATCTTTTGTGGCCAATATTTTGTGCCCAATTAATGAACCCTACTATATTAACATTTTTTGTGGCTATTTCCAACGTTTCCTCACTATTAATCTTAACTCAAATTTTCATATACATACTGTAGGAATTTAGTAATGAGCGCCGCTAATTCGATGCAGTATTTGCGGCCATCGCTAGATTTTGGCCACAATAATAGTAAGAAATAATTGTGACAAATATTATCGCCACATATTTACTTTTCAATTCACCATTTGTCACCATCAATAACGTTGGGCCACTAAAATAATAAGAATTAACTGTGGCGAATTTGTATGGCCACACATTTATGCACTATTTGTGGCCAACAATAAATTTTGGCCACAATAACAATAAGTAATTATTGTGGCAAATTTTATCGCCACATATTTACTTTTCAATTCACCATTTGTTACCATCGATAACGTTGGGCCACTGAAATAATAATAATTAACTGTGGCGAATTTGTATGGCCACACATTTATTAAGATTTTCGTGGCTATTTTCAACTTGTCTTCATTATTAATCTTAATCAGAATTTTCGTATACCTACGGTAGGGGTGTTTTAATGATCGTCACTAATTCGATGCGCTATTTGTGGCCAACAATAAATTTTGGCCACAATAACAATAAGTAATTATTGTGGCAAATTTTATCGCCACATATTTACTTTTCAATTCACCATTTGTTACCATCGATAACGTTGGGCCACTGAAATAATAATAATTAACTGTGGCGAATTTGTATGGCCACACATTTATTAGATTTTCGTGGCTATTTTCAACTTGTCTTCACTATTAATCTTAATCAGAATTTTCGTATACCTACGGTAGGGGTGTTTTAATGATCGTCACTAATTCGATGCGCTATTTGTGGCCAACAATACTTTTTGGCCACAATAACAATAAGTAATTATTGTGGCAAATTTTATCGCCACATATTTACTTTTCAATTCACCATTTGTTACTATCGATAACGTTGGGCCACTGAAATAATAATAATTAACTGTGGCGAATTTGTATGGCCACACAGTTATTAAGATTTTCGTGGCTATTTTCAACTTGTCTTCACTATTAATCTTAATCAGAATTTTCGTATACCTACGGTAGGGGTGTTTTAATAATCGTCACTAATTCGATGCACTATTTGCGGCCAAGAATAAATTTTGGTCACAATAACAATATGTAATTATTGTGGCAAATTTAATCGCCACACATTTATCTATTCAATTCATTATTGGTAACCGTCGATAAAATTTGGCCACTTAATGCAAGACTCATAAAAATTAAATGCAAAAGAAACCTAAGTGTTTGTGTACCGGTGTGCAAATTGCAGTTTTCGGAACACGGTCCCCCGACTTACAGATCCGAGTTTGATCTCGATAATCTGAAATCACCAGTGCGACCGTCTCATCGAATTGATAAAAAATGGTGTAAACCAATTTTCGATCGGACGGTCGCACTGGTGTCTCGAAATCAACGAAGAGTGAAGTGGGGCCCACAACTTAAGTTGTGAATAGTAACTGTAATAGTCAGATTTTTCTATTTTTAAATAAATAGAAAGAAAAGTGAAATTCAGTCTTGGTTCGGGTTTAAAAAATCTAAAATGACCTGATTGGTCAAACGCCGGTATGCAACTTGCACAATTTACGAAGCAAAAAGGCTAATTTTCAATCCTGACATGATCTTGAAAATCCGAGATCACCGTTGCGATCGTCTCGTCGAATTGAGCGAGATTCATATTCAGCAAATTTCGATCTGACGGTCGAATTTTACAGAAATCAGCGAAGAAGCGGACGAATATCGCGACTAATGTAACAGTACTGGCCTGTGCAAAGTACGTTAAGTGAGTTACTGTAGATAAACAGTAACCCCTAAACTCGGGACTCCCTCGATTGCAACGTTGGCTAATTTACTGTTCGGACTCCGAACATAGCAATCCAAGTAGTCGTTTTGATCGGTTTCATCGATCTGAACGCGATGGCGCTGACGGAATTTCCGTTTGACGATTCTAGAGTCTCGAAAAGCGTGATAAACTGTATTTTTGTACAGTAATCATGGAACGAGGTTTTATCCGGGCGTCGTGTCAAGAAACGAAAACCACTACCTAATAGATTTCATCGAGCCGGACGTCGTGGCGAAGTCCGTTTTTCGATTTGACGACTCAAATGCCTCGAAAAGCGTGAAAATTGTGAAAAATAGTATATTTTACATAGAGACCCCTATATTTTATGCTCCGAAATCCGTGCTGCTTCAGGGAGAAGGACCTAAGTGTGAAATAGAGTTGCTGTGAAGGACTTGGGTTAAAATATCAAGTGTGGATGGGGTACTTAGCATTTTGTTACAAAATTTTATACACGTGTACTATTAATTAGCTTTGCTTCGACAACCCTAATCCCTAAAGCCCTAGACACCAGCCGCTTGCTGTGACCCTGGCCTTCATCTCCCTCTGAGTGTTCCTCGACGGTTACTTCGCCAGCCGCCGCCTTCCCTCGCCGGAGATGACAAAGAAGCAAAGGATTGCTTAATCTCGGGTTAGGCTGGAGTGAAGAGGCTAGGTTTGCACCAAAACTACTCTGAAGGCATCTCTGTGCCTTGGAGACCCGAGCCGAGGAGCGCCGGTACCTAGCTCCGCCGCGCGCCGCCGGCGGGGATTTCATCTTCTTCCTCTTTGCCGACGAGGTAAGCCTCTCTCCTCCTTGGGTTTTCTTGTGACTTGAACCCATGCAAGCATTTTCTGACATTGAGAGGGCCATACCTGTGAAGCCTCGGGCCCTCTCGTGCTCCGGTTAACCGGCGGGATAAACCAAGTCGGCGGAAACCAAATTCCGGCCAGATCTGAGCGGGGAGCTCATCCAACCGTTGGAAACGAGATCGGCCACGTTGGGAAGGATTCTCTGGTCGAATTCAACCCCTCCACAAAATTTTAGGACCATCGGACGAGAATCGGCGCCGTTCGTTGATGCCCTAGATCCGGTCATCTTCCTCCTTGGCCGAACTTCACCGGCCGGTGCCGCCGCTGCCCGACGCCGCCGGGCATACCCCTGGCAAGCTTCACAGCACCAAGAGGGTGTAGAGTTATTTAGGATCCACAAGGATCTAAATAGGTACTATCAAACACCTAGAGGGGGATGAATAGGTGTAATATTATAAAAGCCAATCTCAGTGCAAAAATAAAAAATAATGCGGAAAATAAAAATCAACACACCGAGATTTACGTGGAAACTCCAATCCAGGAGAAAAACCACGGGACCAACACGCAATAACAATCCACTAAGAATTGAAGAATAACAAGGTGATTACCGACTCCACGGACTCGACCCCTCCTTCAACTTCTTCGGACCTTGCGCTCCACCGATTGCACGTCCACTGCACACGTTCGAATCCACGAACGCCACTCGAATCCACGAGCACACGTTTTGAATCCACGAAACGCCTTCAACACACCGAATCCACGGTGCCACGTCGAATCCACGACGCAAATAGCCGATAAAGAATATAGGCTTTGATGGTGATCCTTTGCTTAGATTATCAATGAAGATCCATGGGAGAAATCTCTAAGCAAAGATTAGATCAATTCGACAAAAGATAGATCTTGGAAGAACCGTCGAATTGACCTAAAAGAGGCGAAAGAGAAGAACGGTAAAAACCCGCCTCTAGGGTTGCTCTCGAGTGTTTCTGAATTAATCGGTATTGGTCGCCCACGTCGAGAAACCCTAAGTGTCTATTTATAACCCTTGGAAACATATTAGAGTCGGTTTAGGAAACTTTTCCCGAGGTAACATTGTGTACCGGTACCACTTATCATGTTCCGGTACTCAATGGTGCAAAACACAGATTTTTCTATTGTGTTCCGGTACGCGAGTCTGTGTTCCGGTACGCAATACAAATTTCAGAAAATTCTGTGTCGGGTTTGAGGAACTTCAAGTGTGGTTCCGGTACTCAATGTAAAAACTGATTTTTCCAAGATAAACTTTATCCAAAACAGACCAAGTACCGGAATCCAAACTTAAACAAGTTGTAAGTTAAAACCAAGTTCCTAAAACCAAGTCTAAACCGGTTTTCATTAATTTCCTGTTTCCAATGATTATAAATGAACTTAAATCACCATGATCTATATTTAATCATACCTGAGAGTTGACTTGGGCTCATGTTGAATCTTCAATGAGTCTTCGAAGGCTGATTTGACAATTTGATCCCTTTAAGACTCCGACTCAACTTACTGACTTGACTCACGAAATATGCCAACACCAAAATGCCGTAACAATCTCCCCCTTTGGCAATTTCGTGACAAAACCCAAAAATACATAAAAACTCTCAAGTCACTCAGCTTAAACCAAAAAGTCGAAATTCAATGTCATCACCAAAACATTGATTTTCTTTGCGTGAAAGATCCAATAAATACAAAATTACATTTGAACCAAACAGTCCTAAAACATACTCCATGACTTAGGACTTGGAGTCTTAAAGTGATGTAATTCCTGCAAAAACAAAACTCCAAACAAAATCAAATGTTAGTCGTTAGAAATTAAAATCCTACATTTGATCCATCTTCCTTTTGGTTCTTTTGTTTTGTTGGCTCCTCTTTCAATCTTTTCTTTATCTCCCCCTATCTTGAGCATCTTTTCTTTATCTCCCCCTATCTTGAGCATCCATGTTCTCCATGTTCTCCCCCTTTGTGATGCAATCATTATTTTCATTCTCCCCCATTTTGTGATATGTCCATTATTTCCGTTCTCCCCCTTTTTGTCACAAATTGTCAACCAGTTAATAGAAACAAAAAGTAAAAATACTAAGAGGATAAGTTCTTGGTTACAAGACGATTAGAGAACTTGTTCATCACAACATGAAAAGAAACTGAAAATCAAAAACAAGAAGGAAAAGAGATCACTCATCCTCATTTGAATCATCATCATCACCATGTGATGTCGGTCCATGCGATGTACTCGGTGCAGTTGCTCCAGTGACCACATCATCATGTTTGCACCCAAGGATATCGAAGATTTTCTTTAAGCTATCCTCAAGTTTCTTGAAGCCTTGCTCCATCCTTTGCTCCAACTTTTGCTTTAGTGAACGAACATCCCGATGCAAGGTTTGAAGAGTTACGACCTCATCTGGTTCAGGAGATTCTTGACGAGGTGGTGCACTCACTGTCGCTTCACTTGCATAGGCTTTTGTATGCCCAAATGTCTTCAAAGTGCTAATTGACTTGGCTAAAGTGATTCCATCAATTGCCCCCAAGCCATAATCATATTTGGCACAAGAAATGTCCACTCCATGATCTTCAAGAATACGGGTAATCAAGATCGGATACGGTAGAAGGTCACGTTGTCTAGATCCTTCAATAACATGTACCATCTGCTGCCAAATGAGAAATGGAATATTGGTGTTAATTCCATTTGCACTTTCCGGGTGACCAAGGAGAAAGAGAAGTAACAATCGATCCCATCGAATCCTTTTGGTCCCCAGTGTGGGCAATAGGTTGTAGCATACGATTAAGGACAAAATATGATACTCTGGTTTTAGGTCCTTTGATTCAACATATGATCTGTTCGTGTGCGTCCCTGTCTTGCAAATAGAGTCCACAACCATATCCCAATGGGTATCATGTAGGAAGTTTCCATCAGTATAATAAAGACCAGTAGTGTCAACAGCTAATCCAAGGTTTGCACCAATTACTGCTGGAGTAATGTCAAACTTGACGCCTCTAACTGTTGTTTCAAAGACGAAGGCCCCGGTGTCATGGTCTTTTTGAAGTATGTTACCTTGCATGTAGAATTTCCTGATGATCTCCACACAAAAACCCATCTTAGGTTGAACGCTGCCAAGTGGCCGAATATGGCTTCGTTCCAAAATCCTTGCAAAGTCTGGCACCTCACGACATAGCTCATTAAAGTTCACGTGTCGCTCTCCAATGCATGTGCGGTTTGCAAATCTAGCACGGCGTTTTGCACTCACATGCGGTTCACTTTCATCAACATTAGATCTCCGTTGAGAGCGGTCGCGTATTACCGGTCCACCGGTACTTCTACGCGGAGGAGAATCCGCACCCTTCTTTTTCCGTGGAGCCATAGGTGCTTTCCCCTTTCCTTGAACTGTTTCTTCTTCATATTTTGAGGAATTTTCAGAATCTGAGCTAGTTGAATCCTCGTTGCGTGATCGTTTGGTAGCCTTCTTCTTTCCAGAACCACGACCACGTCCACTTCCAGTGGCCATTAAGATCACTAGTGCAAGAAGCCATGAACATGCCATTTCCTACAAAGAACACAATGCACTATGATTTGATCTAATAGAAAGGCTTAAACATGTCTAAGAAACATTCTAAACATGTCACAAGTGATGATTCATCATTCAAAATTCATTTACATCAAAAAGCCCTAATTCTCAATTTTTCTATGTTAAGAACATATGAAAATGTTAGATTCAAGCAAATAAGCATGGAAACATGAATCTAAATGCATAGAGATGTACCATATATGTTCTAACCATGAGTCAAGGGTAATTTATGCAAGAGATTTCCTTTGGAGTAAGGATCAACTCAACAATCCCAAAATAAACGTCAAAACCTAAAAACTAGGGTTTTGAAGCAAAAGAAAGCAAGATTAATGAAGAAACTTACAAATCAAAGCAACAAATCTCTTGATCTTGAAGAAAAAATCCCTTAGAGATGTTTTAGAGAGAGAGAGGGAGGGTTTTGAAGTGGGAGAAATGAATTAAAGACAATGTGATTTCGGAATAAAAAGAATTCCAGTCCGCGTACCGGTACAAGAAGTCGCGTACCGGTACACAGTGCAAAAACCGAAAATCCTTCGTTCGGGTTCCGGATTGAAAGGAAGGGGGATCCAGATCCGCAATGTAGTTCCGGTACTAAAAATGTAGTACCGGTACGCAAGTGAAAAACAGGAATTTTCATGATTCGGGATCCGGATTGGGTTTTCTGATCCGGATTCTTGGTTCAGGTACTAAAAAGCAGGTACCGGAACAACAGAGCCAAAAAGCAAAAAATTCTTGAAACAAATCCAAATTTTGTCATCTTTTCAAATACCGATTTGTGTACCATCAAGAAATCCATTTAAGTGCTTTGAAAAACAATGAATTCACATAGATGTCATTCAATCCAATTAATTTCACAAAATTAAAAAGATTTACTCCTAAATCATGAAAAATAAAGGTAAAACATTATAAAAGTTTTTCATGTTATATTCATCAAACACAAGTCATCAAAAATAATCTTGAGATCCAAACTCTATCAAGATGTAACGGATTTACAAAGATGACTTACGGAGATTTTCCAAATGACATCAATTTTGAATTCTACCCTTTCAAATTTGAGATAAGCACTAAAATACCTAAGGGTGGCTCTTTGAGCATCTTTTTAACTATCCCACCTTATACCAACCAGGAGATTGTACAAAATAAGAACTTTGAATTTAAATCTCCAAATGCTTCAACTAAAGATTTTCTTATAAAATATTTTTCAAGCATCTAAAACATGTGGTAGCTCTTTCCAACATGTGGTGGTAGTTTTCACACTCCTTTCGGATGTAACTCTTTCCACATCTTTTATAATTCATTTATTTACCCTTGTAAGAAGGCAATCTCTTACGTGAAAGAATTAAATCCCAAATTTTAGTCTATCGGTTGTCTCACAATGAATTCACACAACCGAGATAGAATGAGCATTTAAAGATCACACAAGATTTCTAAAATTTGATGCTTATAACTATAAAAAAAACTCCTATAATGAAGTATCTTCATGATTATGATTACGGAGTAAAGTTGATAATCCATGTAAAATTAATTTGGAGTGAATGAACGTGAAGCCCCTTTTTATTCAATGCACTTGTTCATTAAAAACCCTTTTGTTCAAAAACAAAGTATAAAAACAAAGAGCATTGAAAAACATGTAATGCAAAGATCAAGAAAAAATATGAAAGGAAAACCAATCAAAGCATTACATACAGTCATAAGCTATTTAGAACTTAAGACAAGGAAAGATATCACCTTTCCAAATCCAAAATCGCTGGATTTTGGGTTGTCTTGATTCGTTGTGGCCGGGGGTTGTCCGCTTTGACTGTTGGTCCACCTTAGGTCTTTGCCTTGCAATGATCCACTTGAATGATTGATGTTGTGGCTCGGACCTTTGGTGGGTTGAGTGAACTCCTTTGACTTGATATGTCTTTTGATTCCATTGAGTCCGCTCCGTAGATGAAGTTGCCGAAAGATTTTTCTTTCTCTTTTTCGGGCAATTCTTCACCAAATGTCCTTCAAGTCCACATAGGTGACAAGTTCTTTCTTTCAATTTCTTTGTGGAACTTGAAGCATGCACAGTTTGATCCTTTTTAAATCCCAAACCAACCTTGCTTGATTGACCTAATCCGGACATACAATCAAGTTTCTTGGAACCGGTTGAAAGCCTTTGTATGTCGGATTTGAGTTGATGAACTTGCTTGGTCAAAGCTTGGTTGGTGACATGAATTTCTTCAAACTGCTTTTCAAGAAAACCAATCTTGTCCATATATGATTTAGCGTGTGTCTCCGATTGGTTTAGCTTTTCTTGGAGGATTTTATTGTTATCCAATAACCGTCCATGTTCCTCCTCGAGATCATGAAGTTTGATCTTTAAAGCTTGATTCTCGTCTTGAACTTCAAGTCGTTGCTTCCTCAACTTCTTGTTAAGTTTGGCCATCTTCTTTGATTCCGCAAGAAGTTGTTGGTATGCCTCAACGAGTTCTTCTTCGTCCGACTCCCCCTCACTTGATGACTCTCCGCCGGATGTTGATGTTTCATGCAAAATCAAAGGAATAGAGTCAGTGACTAAAGATGATAAGCACAAATTAGAAGAGGGAATTTGAGAGGCATGAAAAGCAACAATTTTTTCTTTTTCCTCTTCACTTGAGGTCGATTCATCGAAACTAGAATCGTCCCAAGTTTTTGCTTGCAAAGCCTTCTTTTTGTATGATTTCTTAGAAGGACAATCCGTTGAAATATGGCCGTAGCCTTTGCATCGATAGCATCGGATTTCCCCTTCGAAATCATCTTTTTCTTTTTCTTTAGAAGGTTTTGCAACGCCTTTGAGTTTAGAGGATTTAGAACCCGATGATCCTTTAGATGGTTTCGTGGATGAAGATCCATCGGTTCGATTCTTCCAAAATTTCCGACGAAATTTCTTTGTGATCCGCGCCAATTGTTCTTCAAAATCGGCAAAAGAGATTTCATCGTCGGAACTCGATTCGTCATCTTCTTCCTTTGTTGATTTGAATGCAATACCTGTAAGCTTAGAAGAAGACTTGGAAGAATTTTGATTAGTAGGAAAAGTCATCTCATAAGTTTGCAAAGCACCTACTAATTCCTCTACACTCATCTCATCCGGATGACTAACGGTTTCAATGGCGGTAACCTTTGCCCTAAACCGTTCCGGAAGAGTCCGAAGAATCTTTCTTACAATTTTCGACTCCGGGATCTTTTCTCCTAAATTAGCACATGTATTAATTACATCTTGAAGTCTAGTGTAATAATCTGTAAACAATTCATGCTCTTCCATATGAATAGAGTCAAATTGACTTGTAAGCATCTGGAGCTTTTGAATTTTTACAAGATTAGTACCCTCATGTGTAATTTTGAGAATATCCCAAATTTCCTTCGCGGTTTCACACGCGGAAATTCGTGTAAACTCAGTCGAGGAAAGAGAATTAAATAAAGCGTTCATACCTTTCCCATTGTAAGAAGATCTTTCGATTTCCTCTTTGGACCATCTAGAGCGAGGTTTTGGGGTAGTAGAATTTCCTACTTCCTCAACAGGATGCACCCAACCGTATTCAACGGTTTGCCAAACACGCTCATCAATAGAGATGAGAAAAGCTCTCATCCGCACTTTCCAATATGCATAATTGGTCCCATCAAAAAGAGGAGGTCTAAAAATATTACCACTTTCACCCACATGATAGATAAACCTAAAACCCGCTCTGATACCAATTGTAGAGTTATTTAGGATCCACAAGGATCTAAATAGGTACTATCAAACACCTAGAGGGGGGTGAATAGGTGTAATATTATAAAAACCAATCTCAGTGCAAAAATAAAAAACAATGCGGAAAATAAAAATCAACACACCGAGATTTACGTGGAAACTCCAATCCAGGAGAAAAACCACGGGACCAACACGCAATAACAATCCACTAAGAATTGAAGAATAACAAGGTGATTACCGACTCCACGGACTCGACCCCTCCTTCAACTTCTTCGGACCTTGCGCTCCACCGATTGCACGTCCACTGCACACGTTCGAATCCACGAACGCCACTCGAATCCACGAGCACACGTTTCGAATCCACGAAACGCCTTCAACACACCGAATCCACGGTGCCACGTCGAATCCACGACGCAAACTCAGCCGATAAAGAATATAGGCTTCGATGGTGATCCTTTGCTTAGATTATCAATGAAGATCCATGGGAGAAATCTCTAAGCAAAGATTAGATCAATTCGACAAAAGATAGATCTTGGAAGAACCGTCGAATTGACCTAAAAGAGGCTAAAGAGAAGAACGGTAAAAACCTAGCCTCTAGGGTTGCTCTCGAGTGTTTTGAATTAATCGGTATTGGTCGCCCACGTCGAGAAACCCTAAGTGTCTATTTATAACCCTTGGAAACATATTAGAGTCGGTTTAGGAAACTTTTTCCGAGGTAACATTGTGTACCGGTACCACTTATCATGTTCCGGTACTCAATGGTGCAAAACACAGATTTTTCTATTGTGTTCCGGTACGCGAGTCTGTGTTCCGGTACGCAATACAAATTTCAGAAAATTCTGTGTCGGGTTTGAGGAACTTCAAGTGTGGTTCCGGTACTCAATGTAAAAACTGATTTTTCCAAGATAAACTTTATCCAAAACAGACCAAGTACCGGAATCCAAACTTAAAACAAGTTGTAAGTTAAAACCAAGTTCCTAAAACCAAGTCTAAACCGGTTTTCATTAATTTCCTGTTTCCAATGATTATAAATGAACTTAAATCACCATGATCTATATTTAATCATACCTGAGAGTTGACTTGGGCTCATGTTGAATCTTCAATGAGTCTTCTAAGGCTGATTTGACAATTTGATCCCTTTAAGACTCCGACTCAACTTACTGACTTGACTCACGAAATATGCCAACACCAAAATGCCGTAACAGAGGGACCATTATATCCAAGTTGGAGGGCCTCCCGTGCTTCGGGTCGAAATCCGCCATTAAAGCGCCTCGAGCTTGGCCGAGCTTCGCCGCCGCACGCCGCCGGCGCTTTCCGCCGACGACCAGTGACCCAGGTATGTTCACTTGAGTCGTGGGAAGCTTCTTATCATGTTGCATGAGAGTTTGAACGTGTGACTTCTCCTCTCTGTAGTTGCACCTTGGAACAACCCGAGGTTGAGCTCCGGCCGCCGCCGACGCCTCTGGGCTCCGGCCATCCACCCAGGTAAGTTGTTTGGACCATAAGCATTATTTCCATCAATTTATTTTGAGACAAGAGCTGCTGGAAGAAAAGATCTTCCAACTTGTGTTTTGGTGGGTTTTTTATGGTGTTTCTCGGCCGCCGCCGCCTCCGGCCACCGGCGCCGGGGCTAGCCTTGTCCATATCTCTTCTGGGACATTCATCTAACCAGTGCTCCACTTTACAGGTGTTTGGCACTAGGTGTTAACCCAATTGCCTCAACCCGAGCCTTGTGCTTTGAGTGGTGTTGCTCCGGCCAACTCTCCGGCCACTTTCCGGCAAGACTCAGGTGAGCACAGTCTTTCTCAGTCCCCTTTATGCATGATGCTCATAGTAGATCTCAAGTTTATCAAGTGTATCATTAATTGTAGCAACAAGTCTTTTTGGACCTTAAGAGTTAAATGGCCAACTTTGTATTTGGGCCCTGTTCTGGCCCAAGCCTGTGAGCATGAGCTTCGTCTCGTTGTAGCAGACGCGCTGAAATTTACGGCGCAGTCTTTGGCCTCCTAGATTTAGAGAACGAGTCAAAACCAATTTAAAACGAAGTTATTTATGCGATTTAGTGAATATTATAGGTCATGTTGCAAATGTAACTTCATGGCTGTCTTCGGACAGTGTGTACGCACCCTCCAATCATTTCGTTAGAGATCCGTAGGCTTTCGTTGAGCGGAAAACGGATATCGTTCCGTAAATCGGCAAAATCGTCAGTTTACGGTTTCTGGCGCGTGTTTCGCGTACCACGGAGTAAAAGAACAGTTATTTGACATTTAACGAGTCTCTTTGGCGTACCATGAAAGTCTCTATTGACCCTCTAGATCATAATGCTCATACTAATTACTGCTGAGAATGAGTAGATAGATTTGTCTTGCAATATAACCTAGTGTGGACTTAGTTTTTATGGATCTTACTATATTCTCGGGCTTCGTACCACCTTCTAACAGCGAGCACGGATTCGCTTCTGTCGACTGGTATCGACTGGTGTTTACGGTATAAGTTAAAACCTCTCGGATTGAGAGAACGAGTCGAAACAAGGGTTATTTCGGTATATTTATGCAAATTTATAAAACTCTAAGGACTAAATTGCAAATATATCTTCATGGGTGAAAGTTTTAAGTTTGATTTGAAATATAGTATTTTCAAAAAATTCAAATTAGAAATTGATTGCATTACGACAAATAATTGATACCTAATTGTACAATTATAACTTGAGTTCTTTTTTGAATCAAATAATTATAAAACTTGAGTTCAAATTTAAATCAAATAAAACAAACAGTAATTCAATTAGAAATTTATTGTATTACCACAAATAATTTATAATTGATTGTACAATTAAAATAAATGGTAATTTCGAAGTCACATCTAATAATATCTAAATATACTGCAGATATATAAATATTAAGATGGATAAGACTTGGATGGATATGGCTAATAGGCAAGATTCGAAATACATAACAGGAGTGAATAGTTTTCTTGACTTTGCATTTGCACATGCGGCGAGAGGAGATAAAGTTCGGTGCCCTTGTTATAAATGTGTCAATGGTGCTTTTCAAACTCGAGATGTTGTATTTGGGCATCTTATCTTGCATGGGATATTAAAGGATTACAAATGGTGGTCGTGCCATGGGGAAGAACACCCAGATCAGAGTAGCGAAAGCACCGATAATGATAACAGAGATAGTGAAGAGGAGAGTAGTGATGAGATGCATGAACTTTTACAAGATTTGAATCCATCTGAAAATATAAATGACTCTGTGCATTTGAACTTGGAGGAACCAAATGAGTCTGCAAAAAGATTTTACCAATTATTAGAGGATGCAAAACAAGAATTATATCCTGGATGTAAAGAGTTCTCTAAGTTGGAGTATATTGTAAATTTATTACAACTTAAATGCCTTCATGGTTGGAGCGATAAATCATTTACTGCGCTACTCCAATTGAAGAAAAGGGCACTTCCTTCTGGTGAAACACTTCCGAAAAATTATTATGAAGCAAAAAAGTATATTCGGGATCTAGGTTTGGATTATATTAAAATTGATGCATGTAAAAATGATTGTATTCTTTATTGGAAAGAATATGAAAAATATGAAAGTTGTCCAGTATGCCAAACTTCTAGGTGGAAATATGGTGCTGATGATCAAAATAATACTCATGGTCGAAAAATGAAGAGTGGAAAACAGATTTCTGAAAAAACTTTGCGTTATTTTCCTCTCATACCAAGATTACAAAGATTGTATATGTCATCCAAGACAGCTTCTCAAATGCGATGGCATAAAGAAAAACGACATGATGATGGGATTTTAAGGCATCCAGCAGATTCCTTGGTATGGAAGTCGTTTGATGAATTGCATCCTTCCTTTGCTTCTGATCCACGTAATGTTCGGTTAGGATTAGCAAGTGATGGCTTTAATCCTTTCGGATTGATGAGTACTTCATATAGTATATGGCCAGTTATTTTAGTTGTATACAATTTACCGCCATGGATGTGTATGAAAAGCTCTTATTTCATAATGTCTATGCTGATTCCGGGTCCACGAGCGCCAGGGAATGATATTGATGTCTATTTACAACCCTTAATAGATGAATTAAATAATTTATGGAATGTGGGAATTGAAACTTATGATGCATTTAGTAAATCTAATTTCCAGCTCCATGCTTCATTATTGTGGACTATAAATGATTTTCCAGCATATGCCAATTTATCTGGTTGGAGTACTAAAGGAGCACTGGCTTGTCCAAATTGCAATAAAAATACATGCTTTCTTCGATTAAAGTATGGACGGAAGATGTGTTATATGGGACATCGGCGTTTTTTGAAACCCGATCATAAATGGCGAAAAGATAAAAAGGCATTTGATGGAACGATAGAAAATCGACAAGCTCCAAAACAAAAATTGGATAGTGATGAAATACTTGAACAGTTAAGCGAGGTTACAAATGTGAGATTTGGCAAGTTCAGAGATAAAAGAAAGCGGAGTGAGCCTACCTTAATTTACAATTGGAAAAAGAAAAGTATATTTTTTCAATTGCCTTATTGGAGAACACTTCTACTGCATCATAATCTTGATGTGATGCACATTGAGAAGAATATTCATGACAATGTTGTGGGTACACTATTTGGTATTGATGGAAAAACAAAAGATACTTTAAACGCTCGACTTGACCTTAAAGAAATGGGAGTGCGATCTGAGTTACATCCTATAAATAATGGTGATAATTATGTTATTCCTCAAGCATGTTACACTTTAACTTTAAAAGAAAGACGAGATATTTGTGATTTTCTACTTAACTTGAAAGTGCCAGATGGATATTCGTCCAATATCTCTCGATGCGTCAATAAAAAAGAAGGAAAGTTATCTGGAATGAAAACTCATGATTGTCATGTTTTTCTTCACGATCATCTAGCACCAGCTTTTCGCGGTATTTTACGGAAAGAGGTATACGAACCACTAGTGGAACTAAGTGTATTCTTTAAAGAGCTATGTTCGAAGACTTTACAGTTGGATACATTAGAAAGATTGGAGGAAAATATTATAATTACACTTTGCAAATTGGAAAGGATCTTTCCACCTGCATTTTTTGATATTATGCTACACTTGCCTATTCACCTCCCATACGAAGCAAAATTGGCTGGTCCTGTGCATTATCGCTGGATGTATCCATTTGAAAGGTAGTATGTGTTATTTATTTTATAGTTTATAAATTTTTACTATTAATACTATCAGAAATAGAATAATTTAAGATTATTTTGTGATAGGTTTTTGCGCAAGTTGAAGTCGTATGTGCGTAATAAAGCACATCCAGAAGGATCTATTGCCGAAGGCTACATTGCAGAGGAATGTTTAAACTTTTGTTCTAAATATTTGAATAGAGTTGAGACAAAATTCAATCGACCTGAGAGAAACTTTGAGGGTTATGAAGATCATACCTCAAAATTATCCATTTTTCGACGAAATGGAAGGCCACTTAATAATGGCAAGGGAATTTTCAAGAAACTAACTCAGGAAGAATGAAATCGTGCTCAACTTTATGTCCTAAAAAATTGTGATGAAGTTCAATCTTTCCTTGAGTAAGATTAATCACAAATAATTAATTTGAGTATTTTTTTAATTTGTTAGTTATTTATCTAAACTACTAATTATATTTCTTTGCTAATTCACATAGAGAACATCGGATAGAATTGGAAAAGGAGGATTCTATTAATGTGACAAAACGACAGGATGCAACATTTGTTAAATGGTTTAAACAACGAGTAAGTGAATGTACTATAATTATATAGTGAGTAATTCTTTTTTATTAATAATTATTTAATTTTTCTATATATTTGTCTCGTAACAGGTAACACACTTATATCATGAAAGTACTGAAAACGTGAGTGTCGAACTTTTAAATTTAGCTTGTGGACCAAATAAAATGGTGAATCACTATACGGGCTACATAGTCAATGGCTATAGGTTTCACACTCATAAGCGTGAGAATAGACGCCAAACTCAAAGTAGCGGTGTTGTCGTCAAAGGTGATGAGCAATCGGAGAATAGAGAATATTATGGAGTTTTACAGGATATTATTGAATTGGATTATGACGGAGGAAATAAAATAATAATGTTTAAGTGTGACTGGTGGGACACTTATAATGAGGGTAGAGGTTTTAAGAAGGAAGCCAATGGAATCACCCTTATTAATTTTACTCGACACTTGGCCGTCAACGAGCCTTATGCCTTAGCATGTCAAGTGGAGCAAGTTTATTACGTAGCAGATAATAAAAATTCTGATTGGCGGTTGGTTATCAAGACAACACCTCGAAACTTCTATAATTTTCCTATCACTGATGAAGAGTCAATTGATGATGAAGAACTTATTTTGGAACAAGTTGATATGGAAAGGAATATAACTTCTAATTCATTACCAGAATATATTGCTAGTAATGATGATGTCATTTCTTCTTTGAGGAGAAATGATGTTGATAGCATTATTATCAATAAAGATCATCAATTGTTCGAAGAAATAGAACAAATTGCACAAGATGAAACTTTAGTTGGTGAAGACGTAGAGGGGGATGAACAAATGGAAGATGCCGAAGATGAATAGGATTGCACGATTAATTGGTATGATATTGTCTACGGTAAGTTGTCTTGTATACTTTCTTTTATTATATGTTCTCCTTTTTATAATTCTTTCTATAAAAAATATTTCTATCCTCTATAAACTTCAATTATATTTTTTGTTCTCTTAATCTACAATTGTTATTTTTCTAATAATTTTTTTTACAGATAAAATGTCGAGCAGAGCAAGACAAGGAAATAGTAGGAGTCGGGCTGTATCTCAACAGGCCAATCCAACACCATCAAATGAAGAGTCTGGGGAGCATCACCCACGAATGGAATCTAATATACCACAACCTCGAGCAGATCATCTATCAACAGATTCACACAATGCAATCAATGGGAGTAGTGCTGGTATTACTAATTACTTAAAGCATAGTTTCTTTCTAAAACTTATTTACGTTAATCTTTTCAATTCCATACAAATTATTTATTTTTTGAAAATATAGCTAATATTCATATTTGTTATTTTGTAAAATAGCGAATTTTATTGTTTTATGTCAGCTTCGTGTACTAATAGAAAGAGAACACGTGGAAAGACTTTGGGTATAAAGTGGGCCAAAATAAGAAAATCAACTGAGACGACCAAACCACCGTTAAAGATTCCATCAGACTTACGACGAGTAGTTGGTGAAAATGCCCAACAATTCATCACGGAGACATCTCAAATAGTCAAACAACATGCGCCATTGAATGTTGATAAGTGGAGTAAAATTCCTACTTATACAATTGATAAGATGGTTCAACTTGTTCATGTAAGTATTGATTAGGATTTTCTCTTTTTACTTTGTTTTAAATAAAATCTTTTATAGTTACTATATTTCTAATTATTTGTTTATTTGTTTTTGTTCTTTTTATATTTATACTACTATTTTAAAGGAAAAATTTGCCCTTCCGGACGAGGTTCATGTTCTTGGTGTTATTGTGCAACAACTTCGTAATCATTTCAATGCATGGCGTCATCGTTTGTATAAATTTTATTACAAAAAGTATAAGACTGATGAACAAAGGCGAGCGCATTGTCTGGAGGAAATTGATCAAGAGGATTGGAATTGGCTTATTAACTATTGGAACGATCCAAAGTTTAAGGTAACAAAGAATTTTATAGTTCTAAATATATTTTATTTTTTTTTATTTTTTATATATATATGATTTACTAACTATTTTCTCAAATTAATAGCGTATTAGTGAGGCAAACCATGCAAACAGAAGCAAACAAACTATGGTTGCGCGTGTGGGTACAATGTCGATTGCTAGGACTATACATAATATGGTAATTTCTTCTTTCTATCTAATAGCCTATTAATTTTACATTCGAGATAATTTTTAATTCTTATTTTTAAAGTGTAATTATTATCTAAAATAGTTTCTATGTGCGTTAACAGAGGAACCCTGTAGAAAACTTTACATCGGAGCAAATGATAGAGCGAGAGGAAAAGCCCGAATATATGAGGCTGTGGGAAAAGGTGAGGAGGAAGAGAGATGGCAGTTGGGTTGATAAAGATGCTGAAGATGCATATGAGCGGATGAAAGAACTTCATGATGATCAATTAAAAAATTATGGAAAAAACACTCTGTCCACGGAACAAGCATATACATTAGCACTTGGTCATCGATCTAGCTATATTCGTGGTATGGGCCGAGGTCCTACTCCTATTGAAAGTGGTGGTTCTAGAGGACAAAGGATTCGTGCGCAAGTACGAGCAGAGATGGAAAAAGAAATGTCAACACGAATTCAAATTGAGGTGGAGGAGCGGATGAGCCAACGGGATAGAGACGCCGAGGCACGAATTGCTGAAATGGGTGAGCGGATGAGCCAAAAGGAGAAAGAAGCTGAGGCACGAATTGCTGAAATGCAAGCACAGATGCGTGACGAGATGAATTCTCAAATGCGTAATATGATGGAACAACTTTCACAGATGGGATTGCCTGTTCCTATTCAGCCAACATCGACAAGAAAGGTAAGTTGGAGTATAAATTAGCAATATATTTCACTTTTTTGATAAAATAAATAGATAATATATATGCATAATTCTTATCATTATTCTTTTTTATTCTACAGGACTAAACCTTGCAAGCTCAAGATTTCCGAGTTGGATCATCTCAAGAATTTCATTTCACTTTTAGCCTAGAATTTTTATTATCTTTATTCTAATGTAAACGATTAACTGTTAACTTATTTTGATTATGTTAGTTGAACATATATTTGATTTCTGTATTTTGTTGAACATATCTTGATTATTGTGATTGATATTATGTTTAAATTCTGATTGAGTAGTATTCAACTATTATTGTGCAGCAATAATGTGTAAAATTTATTTTTTTTATTTAAATTAGTACTACAATTTTTTTTGTGGCTAAATAATAAATAGCCACAATATATGTAATTTGAAAACTTCACTGGAACAATATTTGTGGCCGACTACTTAATTTCGCCACTATATTTATACTATATTTTGTGGGCAATATTATATTTGGCCATAAAATGTGTGGCATTATGTGTGGCCATCAAATAAATTTGTCACAATATTTTCAACATTATTTGTGGCCGACTACTTAATTTCGCCACTATATTTATACTATATTTTGTGGGCAATATTATATTTGGCCATAAAATGTGTGGCATCATGTGTGGCCATCAAATAAATTTGTCAAAATATTTTCAACATTATTTGTGGCCGACTACTTAATTTCGCCACTATATTTATACTATATTTTGTGGGCAATATTATATTTGGCCATAAAATGTGTGGCATTATGTGTGGCCATCAAATAAATTTGTCACAATACTTTCAATATTATTTGTGGCCGACTACTTAATTTCGCCACTATATTTACACCACGTATTGTAGCCAATGTAATATTTGGCCACAACTTATATGATGTCGTTTGTGGCCAAAAGTAATTTTGGCCACAAAATATTAGAATATTAATTATTATTTTAATCACTATCTGTAGCCATATGGTAACTTTTTGTCGAGGAACCCTGTAAGATTTTTGTGACGAATTCTATCGCCACAAATTCATAATACTTTTTGTGGCCAAAAGTAATTTTGGCCACAAAATGTTAGAATATTAATTATTATTTTAATCACTATCTGTAGCCATATGGTAACTTTTTGTAGAGGAGGTTAGAAGTTTTGTGACCAATACTATCGCCGCAAATTATTAATACTTTTTGTGGCGAATTATTATTTTGGCCACAATAACCTTTTGTAACACTCCTACTGTGGCGACGTTGTGGCGAAGCTAATTTGGCCACAATAGGTATTTTGTGACCAATTTGTCATTTATTGTGGCCATTTGTTTCGCCACAATTTGTAAATTTTCTTGTAGTGACACCGCCACCGATCCTGACCTGACTCAACCCCCACCTGGACGTTGGGTCTATTGTCACGAGGCAGGAAGTTGGACCCATTTAACCCTTAGCTAATTAGCCAACACATAAGACAACTAAGTCTTCACCTCCTTAATTGGCAGGAAAGTACAAAGTATTCACTTCTAAGGGTTCTCCTGGGGTCGAGACCAAGATTACTCTTCGCACGAGGTCTTTTCTGCTACTACCTCCCAAGTAAGCCGAAGCATCTGTTTCCCCACCAATCGCTGATGTTTCGCTTTCACCTGTTGGCACACCCAATATTGCGCCACAAATTGTGCCACATCGCTCTTTCGATTTGGGCCACCAGAAGGTCTGCCACAGATCCTTGAACCTCTTTGTACCTCCGGGATGCACGGTATAGGAGGTATTATATACTTTTGCTAGATTTTCTTCCCTCGTTTCTAGCTTATCGGGTACACAAATTCGTCCCCGGCACCTCATTACATCATCTGAGTCAGTCATAAGAACTCCGCCTTGCTCCGAGAACATTCTGTCTCGCACCAGTCGTAGCTGGCCATCGGTCAGTTGCCCATTCAAAATCCTGTCCAGCAGGGTAGGTCTGACCACCAGGGTCAAGAGTTGTGCGGCCGTGCCCGCTGGCACCACTTCCAGCCCTAACTATGCAATCCGACGGTCCTGCTGGATGATAGCACTTGCACCTGCTCCTTATGCCTGTCCCTTGCGGCTCCAGGCGTCAACCACCACATTCGCCTTCCCGAGGTGGTAGTGGATGGTTAGATCATAGTCCTTTAGTAACTCGAGCCACCGCCTTTGTCGTAAATTCAACTCTCTCTGAGTGAAGAGGTACTTGAGGACGAACACGACCGCTGCAAGCCCCAGGTCGTGCACGGGGTAGTTTCTCTCGTACTCCTTGAGTTGCCTTGACGCGTAGGCTATGACCTCACCCCGTTGCATAAGCACGCCTCACAATAAACCTCAAAGTCTTCACCAGGCTCCGGTAGAGCGAGCACCGGGGCCCGCATCAACCTGACTTTGAGTTCCTCAAAACTCTTCTGGCATTGGTCAGTCCAGATAAACTTCTCCCCTTTTCGAGTCAGGCGAGTCAGGGGCATTACTGTCTTGGAGAAGCCTTCCTCAAAATGTCTGTAATACCCTGCCAGACCCAGGAAGCTTCGAATTCCCATTATCACTTTTGGTCGAGCCCAGTTGATCCCTGATTCAATCCTCCTTGGATCTACTGTAATTCCAGACACCGAAACGGTATGCCCCAAAAAGTCCCCCTCGCGGACCACAACTCACACTTTATAAGTTTTGGCATATGGTTTCTGACCCCGGAGGGTCTGGGGGATTACTCGCATGTGTTCCCCATACCCCTTGTCCTTGCGAGAGTGGATCGGAACGTCAACCGTAAGACCATTACCGGCTGGTCCAAGAAGGGCTTGAGTATCCTTTTCCTCATGCCCAAGAGCACCACTGGTGCGTTAACGAGTCTAAACGGTATAACCGTAAACTCATCTTGACCATTCCGAGCTCGCAGGTCCATTTTCAGTATGTCATTACCCCGGACTCTAGGCTGGCGTTAGCCGGACCGCAGATCAATCTTATCCCGGACTCTAGGCTGGCGTTAGCCGGACCGCAGATCAATCTTTGGGAATGTCGTTTCTCCTTGTAGTTGATCGCGTAGGTCATCTATCCGAGGTAGAGGAGTACTTGTCCTTCTGGTGTCGAGATCCATACGGCACTCGTGAACGCCACTCGACTGCCTTCTACCAAGCTCCTTTCCCGCAACAAAGAAAAGTGAGCAGAAGGCGTTCCTACAAGCTGAGTTTACAAGTTCCGGTAAGTCCGGTTCCCGGAGACTCGCTTGGAATTTCAAGCAGTCAACTACCGCTTAAAGATTACCGCAACTGTCGGCCCCAAGCGCTACACCGATAACCTTTAACGGAAACCTCATTAGTTCTTAGAGACCAAGAACCCGCCTCACCCTCGTTGGACAGGAAGGAGTACAGCCGCCTGCCTCGAGGGGTGGCCGGAGGATCCGACCGAACTTATTTCTACGGTGGGGGATTTCTTCTAATAGCTAAGGTAGGGCGAAAACATGAAGCGAGGTGAAAGAGTGGGATGCTTAGGTGTTGCCACCAAAGTTCTAGCACGATGGTCTGAAACTCGAGTATTACCTGTTACATCGTGCTCTATGGGTCCGTCCCATGGTGGGTCATCGTATAGACCCTCCCTCCTCCCGGTTGCTGAGACGAAGGTGGAGACGCTGCTACGGATGATGCCCCCGTTTTCGAGGGGCAGTTGCAACGATAGTACCCCGGTTTGCCGCTTTGAAAACAATGGTCTTGCTTCTGGGGACATTCGGTCACTTGGTGTATTCCATCGCAACGATGCAAGACTTGTCCACCGGCCATTGTCCTCCCGTCAGCGCATTCTTGGTTCCTTGTTGCAATCTCCAGTATCTAGGAGGCCGGCTCCTCTTGGTATGCTCTCTTTCGAAGTTTGGCCGAGTTCGTTTCTTATCCCTGCTGTGTTCTGAGCTCTCCCGTCGGGCTTGAGAAATCGTAAATCCGTGCTCCACCGCGGTGGCTCTATCGACCACCTCTTGGAAGGTGTGCAAACCCGCCGTTTGCACCACCTTGAAGATGTCGCTCCATAAGCCATTCACAAAAAGACGGGCCTTGTGAGATTCATCTCTTATAACAAAGGGAACACATTTGATCAACCTCACAAATGCCCGTTGATATGCCATAACTGTCCGACTTCCTTGCTTGATGAGCTTCAGGTCACCTTCCATCTGCTCTTTGATGCTGTCGGAGAGAAATACCCCAAACAGTTTTTCTCGGAACGTGGTCCAAGATGGAAGGGCGGTGCCCTCCGAAGGGTCCGGGCGCACCGTCTTCCACCACTTGCGGGCGTCTCCCTCAAGAAAAAGGACTGCCAAAGGGACCCATTCACCCTCCTCCATTAGCAAAGCTTCGAAGAGCCTTTCCATGGTATCTACCTATTTTCCTACGACCCAAGGGTCGGTCGTCTCTCCCTCAAGGGGTTTCCAATAACGGCTCCCAGCGTAGGTCCCAAAGTTGCTGGTGCGGCTGGTCCGGGCAGAGAAGCCTGGGCGACCTCCATTGGTGTAGTCGACTATTGCACCCACTATCGCATCTGTTCCATAAGGGTTGCTAACTGCCCGGCCATCTCTTATAGTCGTTGTCGGAGAAGCTGATACTCCGCCGCTGTTCGCACCGTATTTTTTGCCCCTGCGTTCTCCGCTGATTACCCATTTCGGGCCATTATTCGCTGTATACAAAGAAACCAAGTCACCCCTAGACCTAACTGGTCTAGCACCATGACCTACAGACACACCGGAACTAAATTCCCCTTTTATCCCTCGTACACTCACGATCTACCGCACCTACACCTTGGTTATCTCTGGTTCAATTTGCTTGTGGCATCAGACACTGTGGATGTGGATCACCGACTACTGTGGTTAAAGTTGTTTCTCTCTGATACCATTTAATCTGTCACGCCTCGGGGGTTTTTAGGTAAAGCTAAGCGGAAATGCGTATGTATTTTTTTTTTTCTTAACAAATAAGTATCAGCCTCGCCCCCGGTGCGTGTCAGACCGCCACATATACACATTCACTCTTCACGCGGACAGAGTCTCCTTTGTATATGCACGGCGCCATACATTACAACATTCAACATACAATCTTTAACCACACAGTCACAGTCAACAAGTACGAGAGTGTAAAGACATTTAATCACATTAAGAGGAACCTACAAGTTTGCAAACGGTGTCCACTCGACACCCATTCCTTTAAAAACGTCTACACATTCACAGTAAGGCGGCTACATCGTTTCGGAAAGGATAAATCCACAGGTTTTCAAAGCAGTGCCCACACGACACTTGGTTTTGGAAAACATTTTCGAAACTCCTTTTTGTTCGGTATAAAACATGCCGCACATAAATCATTAAGGAACATTATAAAAATCACCTCACAAAACCGTCTCTCAATCCAACATCCACAACATTCCACAATCAAGCAATTGAGAACTTAAACTTAGATAACAAGGGGAAGAGATAACTCAAGCAAGAAATAATAGAATAAACCTCATCCAGCTATTGTTCTTTAATCGCAGCCTCACCATCGTCCCGACTACTACACCTAGTCAAACCTGTCACGGAGTGGGTAAGGTCAGTGACAAACAAAATAGATGTCTAAATATTAACAAGGAATAAAGAGCAAACCGATTACACCGGAACCTTTCGCTAAGTTCTGTTCATAATTAAGCTGGGCACCAATCCCAGAGTACCTGTCGGAGAGACAGAAGTCTCCCCTCGTGCACAACACCTTTTTTTTTTTTTTTTTTGATGCTTTTAACCTCTTCACGGGGCTAGTGCGGCACCTATAGCTGCCGTGAAGAGGTCCCCACCCTACACACGTGGGGCACACGGGTCATTTAGACCACTTCCCCGGAAAAGTACACCCATGCGGGGGCCATTCCGCCTGTGTACGTGCAGCATCCGAAAACACCTTGCCGAGATCGGCGTGTATTAAGCACCGCGACCGCAGCCGCAACAGTTGTTATATAAGATAAAATACATTCATGCGAAAGGTTAAACTGTCCATCTACTTTGTTAGACAAATTAAGAACCTATTTATGATGATAGATGCACTTACTGCACTTGTTGCACTTATAGCAACTGTACCCACCTGGAATGAAGACAACCGACCGCGCCCGCGACCCTCCTAAGCAAAACAGAGCTCCTCGCGGCCTACTACAATATCCAAGAGCACCATTTAGCACCTTACCCTAATCAGGTAAAATCAGTGGTCCCCACCCACTGTAACAATAAACCCACAAAACCGAAGTCATCGTGCCTAGGGGACCGCAACGTCGATAAAAAATCCAACAAGTCAAAACCATCGAGTAAAACTGAAAACTCAGATCAAACCGGTAACGCCAAAGCCTAACAACAATCGGACCGCGACTATTTCGTCGCGAACTCCGTCGGGACCCAAAACCGCTAACGAGAATCCAGCAAAACTCAACCCTCAACCGGTAGCCAACTCGGGACATCAATGATTAAACCGGGAAGACCCCGACGGCGAAAAGATGAGAAAAAGACCCGACGGCGCGCCCCTGACGATTTCGTCGAGGCGCTGAGCGTCGGCGAAAATAGCACCCGACATAATAAAACAGTGACCAAAAAGATCCCAAGTGGCCATGCCAAGAAAACTGCGGAGATTGTGATCCCAACGGCGAAAACGGCGCTCAAAACGGTGGAAAAACGGGCAAAAACGGAGCTACCGAACTTTGGGGCTGTCGGGTGGTGCACAGGAGCAGCCGTGGACCAGGTGTACCGCTCGGTGGAGGCGGCGGCATGCACCGGGTGCACGCAGGAAGCGTGCACCGCGCTTCTCGGGCCGAGCCAGTGCACGACCTGAGCGTGCACCGGGTCTTCCGCTTCGGGCGCCAGCGTCGCACACCGGGTGCACGCGGGGGCGTGCACCGCGCCTAAGCGGGCTGGGCCGGCGCACGGATTCGTGCGCCGGGTCTGCGGCTTCCGCGCCGCGGGGCGTGCACCGGGTGCATGCCCCGGCCCGTGGACCGCGGGCCGGGAATGAATAGTAAATCCTAATTTCGCGGTTTTCTTCGCCGTTTTCGCTCCCGTTTCGCGATTTCTTCCCCGTTTTCGCTCCCGTGCGACTCCGGCGAAGACCCCGCGACGATGGTAACGGCGGCGGCGGCCTCCCGTTCAAAAACGGCAGCGGCGGCCTCCCGTTAACCCACTATGATCCAACGAACACCCACAAAAATCTCCGAATAAATCCGCGGTAAATCTAACGGCTAAACCGTTGATCTACGAGCAACCAAAACATAGATCGGAACCCCGACCAAACTTCTGACCAAGTCCGATAAAAACCATCGATTAACCTCGATAAAAACCATCGATCACCCTCGATCAAGAACGGGAATAAAACATGGATCAAAACCCGATGAAAATCCGCGATCGATGTACCAATTAAAACGACCTTATAAGAACACGGAAAACTCCCGATTAATTTGACAAACGTAACGATGATCACTAACCTTAATTTATCGAAACTAGAGAACCGATCTTGGTTCTCGCGGCGTTGGGGATCCGGATCCGCTCCCCGTAGATGACGGCGTCTTGTTCTCCGGTCTCCGGACGTCAATCGGGGCGATCGGGTTCCTCCGCTTTCTCCCTCTTTCCTTCTTTTCTCCTCCGGTTAGGGTTTTCCTTTTCCTTTTCTCTCTTTTCCTCCCTCTCTTTTCAAACTAGGGTTTCGTGTGGTTTTCGGTACGCACGAAAGAGGAGGGTTTGAGAAGGCGGTATTTTAAATTAGGATTTTCCTTCCGGTAACGTGGTTTAATTATCCTCTTATTAATTTATTTTCTTTTATTTATTCTTTTATTTTCCTTTTTATTTCATACGTACGTAAAAAGGAAAAACCCACGAATATCCGGATATTTATCTCTTAACAATAAATATCTAATCCCACGAGATAAACCCCACCTTTTTAAATCCTAGTCACCGATTATTTAATTTCCTAATTAAATAATCATAGGAAATAAATTCCCAAATTAATTTCTCGTCACCGATTAATTAATTCCTTAATTAATTAATCACACGGAATATCCAAACTTCCTCAGAAAGCGTGCCGGATATTTTACGCGAATTTCGATGCGCGCCTTAAGTCACCGCGATCTTAGAAACCCCATTCCGGAAGATCCGTACATCGGATTCCCGATCCGATCGCACCGTCGGTCTTCATTTTCTGAGCCCTTCGACAGAAAAATACCCGCGCCACACACCGACCGACTTTCAAACATTAGACAATTTTATTCTACTTAAAGGGCGTAATTAATTAACATGTGAGTCGCAAATACATGTAAAAGCCGAATCACTACAGGCGGGTCGAGGAGAGAGGACGACTGAGTAGATAGACGGTGGGCCTGACAGTGAGTTAGCTAGACTTGTACCTCTTATGTATTCTATCTCAGACGATTGTACTTTTACCTTTTGGGGTCTGGCTTTAGCCAGCTGGTTGTATCATTTTTGGTGAGCTGGGAGAGACACTTGTACTATTATTTCCTGATGTATTATATTTTACTTCCAGCTTTAGTATGAGATGTAGTTATTTTTAGTTCAGCTCTGTTTTATTGCTCTTTTATTATATCTCTTATATCTGAGCAGGTTACCAGTGCTTCGTGTATGCGGGAAATTCCGTATGCACGGCAGATCTGTAGACGGGCCCGGGTTCTTGTTTACACCCGGGGCGTGACAGATTAGGTTGGTATCGGAGCTTAGGGATAGGTCGGTTGGGACTTAGGAAACCCTAGGCTTTTGGTTAGCCCTAGGATGATAGGGCGTGAGGGACGTGGCATTTTGCGAAAGTCGGTGATTTAGTTTTTGACTCTTCCAGTGAGTGAAGAGCTATCGACATATCCTATTTCTGTGGGACAGTTATGTTGGCTGCAGACAACATAAAGTTACAGAAATAGGATGATGTCCTTGACTTTCGCTTGATTGGGTCATGTGTGGTTATGTGGCTGATTTGTGGTTTCTTGTGACAGATGCCTCCAAGATGTCGGATTCCTACCTGGGGTGCCCCTATACCCCCTGTAGAGCCGGAGCAGGCTGGGCCTTCTGAGATCAGCGAGTTTAGGGCCATGGTAGCCCAGTTGGCGGAGAGTCACTGCCGGCAGGAGCAGAGGATAGAGCAGTTGCTCGCCCAGAGAGAGGCGCCTCCCCCTACTACTTTTGAGATCCCGGCACCCCCAGCTATACCACCAGTACCGACGGCACCATCGTCGAGCAGCGGGGTACAGGGAGCGATTCGGCCGTTGACCCCGGCGGAGGAGCAGGAGATCGCTGACAAACTCACCCAGTTCTGTCAGTGAGGATCGCCTAGATTTTCGGGGTGGAACACTCAGCCATCGGAGATTGGAGCGTGGCTAGCGGCAATAGAGAAGTTATTTAGGGACTTCTTCATTGATCAGATGTATCGAGTGCACATGGCAGTGCATTGCTTGGATGGAGATGCTGACGCCTGGTGACGTCGGGTGGAGCCCTTGGAGTTCCAGATCACTCGGCAGTTACCTTGGTCGGAGTTCAAGTGGATGATCTTGGACACTTACTTTTCTTCAAGCGTGAAGAAGAAGTTGGAGGATGACCTGAAAAACCTGCAGCAAGGCGACTGACCAGTACTGACTTACTTTCAGGAGTTTACACAGTTGCTCAACTGCGTACCTGTAGTGACCCGACCCTTAGGGGTATTTTTGAACTCACATGTAATCGCATAAGCCTTAAGCGAAATAAAATTATTTAATTTTCAAAAGTCGGCCGGGACAAGGTGTGTGTATTTTTCTGCGATAGAGCGCGAAAAACGATGACCGACGGTGCGATCGGATTCGAAATCCGATGTCGGGATCTCCCGGAACGGGATCCTTAGCGACGCGGTAATTAGTCACGCATCGGAAACCGTGCAAAAATATCTTGCACCCGTTAGAGATAAGGTGGGTTATCTCGTAGGGGATAATTAATTAATTAATTAATCAATTATCCGGTGACGGAAATTTAAATCCTCCTACGTACGAATAAAAAAGGGGGATTTTATCTCGCGGATTGGATAAGAGATAAAATCCAGATACTTAAATTTGGAAATTTATCTTTCCAAGATTATTTAATGAAGGGGATTAAATAATCGGTGACCGGGATTTGAAAATTGGAAATTTAAATAACCGATGATTTAAATCCAAGTGGGAATTTATCCCCCATGATTATTTAATGAAGGTGATTAAATAATCGGTGGCCAGGATTTAAAAGGGTGAAGATTTTATCTCGTAAGTCAGATATTTATTTGAGAAATAGAAACAGGATGTTTTGGGTTTTCCTAGTTACGCACGTGTAAGATAAAGCGGATATTAATTAAATAATTAAGTAATAGGGTTATCGGTAAGGACTAATCAATTAATAAATTAATTAATCGGAGTCAAAATATCCGAAAGGATTTTCACGGTGCGTATGCGTGAAATTGGATAAATAGATAATGAGATCTATTTATTCCCCCGTTTACCGAACGAAACCCTATTTTTAAAACACCGCCTCCTCAAACCCTCCTCTTTCGTGCGTACCGAAACCCCAACCGGTGAGGAAAAGGAAAGAAAAGAGAGAACGGAACCCTAACCGGAGGAAGGAGAAGGAAAAGAGAAGGAGCCGATCGTCCCAAACGCCGACCCGAAGGCAAGAAACACGACCGGACACCTTCCCGACGATCTCCGGTTAGTAGAACATTTTTTAGTAATTTTTCCGGATTTTTCCTGTCGCCTTTTCGTCAATTTCTTGAGTTTCTCCGCCGTCCCCGTTACCGTCGCCGTCGTCGTAATTGTGCTAGACGGACGGAACGGACGGCGGAGACGCGCGGTGCCGCTAGGGCATCGCGCGGGGAGGGGGAAAACGATCGCGGACGACCGGACGCCGCCGCAAGCGGCGACGGCGCCGCGCGGGCGGCCCCGCGCGGGCGCCACGCGGGCACCCGCGCGGGGTGCCGCGCGGGCGGACCCGCGCGGGCGCCGCGCGGGCACCCGCGCGGGGTGCCGGGCGGGCGGCCCCGCGCGGGCGCCGCGCGGGCACCCGCGCGGGCGCCGCACCGCGCGGCGCCCGCGCGGGGGCCGCGCGGGCGCCGCACCGCGCGGCGCCCGCGCGGGTGCCCGCGGCGGCGCCCGCGCGGGGGCCGCGCGGGCTCCCGCGCGGGGGCTCCCGCGCGCGGGCGCCCGCGCGGCGCCCGCGCGGGAGCCGCACGGGCGGCCGCGCGGGGCGCCGCGCGGGCGGGCGGCCGCGGGAGCCGCGCGGGCGGCCCGCGCGGGGCGCCCGCGCGGGGCGCCGCGCGGGCGGCCGCGCGGGCGCCGCGCGGGCGGCCGCGCGGGCGCCGCGCGGGCCCGTGTCCGTACGGGCACCGCGCGGACGCCGCGCGGGGCACTATTGCGGGCGCCGTCCGCGGAGCCACGCCGCGCGCGGCTCCGACGGACGGCGACGGCCGCTCAAGGCAAGGGTGTCCCGCCGGACAGCGGGACGGTGCCGGACTCTTCGTACATAATAGAGTGGGGTATTTCTGTTGCAATATGTTAGTATGTATTCTGATCTTAGTATCCGTGCGGACTTTTTATAGGTCCAGGTGCGCAGCGGGAGAGTGCAGAGGGCTCGGGTGACCCGTCTTCTCTCCAACCAGGTGGGTAGGGTTGCTATAAGTGCAACAAGTGCAGTAAGTGCATTTATCGCCATTAAAGTACTCTTAAATTTACCTAACAAAGTAGATGGACAGTTTAACCTTTCGCTTAATGATGTTTTTGTTACGGAATTTGAGTTGGCGTATTTCGTGATTGTATTAAGTCTTGAAGATTGAAGATGAAGAAACTTCGGATCGTATACCTCAATCTCAAGAAAGAAGAATTCAAAAGGATCAGGTACGTTTAACTAAATAATTTTGATGATCCGAATACTTCTTATAGTGTAGAAACACCTGGAAGAGGTTTTAATTGCTTATTCATCAAAAACTGGACATGGGACATGTTCAGGATCCGGATCGTGGACTTTCAATCCGGATCCCGAAAGGTGTTCGTTCATACATTGCTGCAATCCGGATCACAGCTTGTACAATCCGGATCCCGAATGGGATGTTTTGTGAAAATGTATGAACGATCCGGATCGTGGATTATGATCCGGATCCCGAACAGGTGATTTTCTGGAAACTGCATTCTGTGCGTCTGCGATCCGGATCGTGGCTTATACAATCCGGATCGCCGTCGGTAAAACTTTCCAGAAAAGTTTGTTTTTGATCCGAATATTCTTCCTAGGGTTTCTAACCTATAAATAAACCCTATGGTCATTTCTCTAGGGGAATCCAAATAGAGCCGTCATTTTCACATATCATTTTATACGGCCTTAGATCCACATATAGAGAAGAAAGGAAATCAATAGATCTATTCTATGTTTCTTCATCTATATTGATTAGTTTGATTCTAGGTTTTCATACTCACATCTTGAGTTGAATCAAACTAATGAATACTTAGATGGTATTTCCGATCTACTCTTGATCTAAGTATTCGGCGGATCATCACCACCCAAACAAACAACGATTTACCCCAAAATCGGCGCGTGGACTCGCGTGGCCTTGTGGATTCAAGGTGTTATCGCTCTCGTGGATTCGGAGCGAGGTGCGTTCGTGGATTCGAAGCGTACCATTGGGTGAAGACCGTGGATTCGGTTGGACGTCGTGGACTCGACGTTGGACGCTGTGGATTCAGCGTTGGGCGCGGATCGTGGATTCGAGAAGCGTCGTGGAGCGAGCGGGAAGATCTACTAGGAGCGTATGGTAAAAGGTTGAGTCGTCTGTGAGTACGTTATATCACCTTGTACGTGTGTTAATTCTAGTGGATTTCGCCGTGTTATCGGTCCCGTGGTTTTTTACTCCGGTTTGGAGTTTTTCCACGTAAAAATCTTGTGTGTTCTTTTATTTTTCCGCATTGGGTTTTATCGCACAATGATTTTTTGAGTGTTTATTGTTTACACCTATTCACCCCCCTCTAGGTGTTTTTTCCCCTATTAGATCCTTATTAACCTAAACCCAACAAGTGGTATCAGAGCGGGAATAGGGTTGTAAACAATGGTTGAAGGTGGAAACATCAATCGACCCCCTTTCTTTGATGGAACTAATTATGCGTACTGGAAAGTACGGATGAAAGCTTTCTTAATTTCCATCGACGAAAGGGTGTGGCAATCAATTGAATTAGGATGGTCTAATCCAACTGAAATTTTAGATGATGTTCGCACCTTAAAACCTAGGTCGAAATGGACCAAGGAAGAGATAGACTTATCTTCTTACAATGGCAAAGGGATTAATGCTCTATTTAATGCTTTGTCACAAACTGAGTTCTCTCGCGTCTCGGCATGTGAGACTGCGAAAGAAATCTGGGATGTTCTTCAAGTTACGCATGAGGGAACTAACTTAGTGAAGATTCAGAAACTGCAAATGCTCACGAGCAAGTTTGACTCTATCTCTATGGCAGAGAATGAATCCTTCACTGACTATTACACACGATTGCAAGACATCGTGAACTCATGTGCTAACTTGGGAGAGAAGATTCCAGAATTTAAAGTTGTAAGAAAAATTCTAAGAACTCTTCCTGAACGATTTCGCCCGAAGGTTGCAGCCATTGAAACAATTAAACACCCGGACGAAATGCGTGTAGAAGAATTAGTAGGTGCTTTACAAACTTATGAAATGACTTTTCCTACTAACTATTCTTCTGGAAAGGCATCCTCTTCTAAGTCTTCAGGTTACGCATTGAAATCAACTAAAGAAGAAGACGCGGATTCATCCTCCTCGGACGACGACGAGAACATTTCTATGGAGGACTTTGAGAAGCAGCTCGCTCTCTTGACAAGGAAGTTTCGCCGCAACTTTCGAAGGGGAAATTCAAGCAAAACTCAATCCTTCGGAAAGTCGAAGAAAGGCAAGGGTCCTTCAAGTTACAAGTCAAGAAGCCAGAGAACTTCTCAAAGGATAAGAAAAGTTCTGAGGGACAAGTTCAGTGTTTCAAATGTCGAGGCTACGGCCACATAGCAACGGAATGTCCCAACAAGAATCCGGCAAAGAAGAAGGCGATGCAAGTAGTTACTTGGGATGACAACTCCACGTCAAATGAGTCATCGTCAAGTGATGAAGAAGACAACGCGACAGCTTTCCACGCGTCCACTACATCTTCTCCCTTCATGTGCTTAATGGCAAGTACATCCGAGTCATTGTCCAACTCCACTGTGGAAAAGATTGCAACGGACGATGAATCAGATGATTCGGAAGGTGAAGATTTTGTTTTAGCCTACCATAAGCTTTTGAGGGATTCAAAGAAACTGGCTAAACAAAACAAGGGGTTGAAAGAGAGATTACAGGATCTTGAAGATGAAGTAAAAAGAGTAACCTCTCTCTCAACCGATCTTGAAGTGGAAAGGGACAATCTGATTAAGACAAATGTTTCCCTTCAAGAGTCCAATGAGCATTTCGAGAAGAATTATATAGATATGGTGAACAAAGCGAATTACTTCTTGAAGCTCAACGGCGAGGCCCGACAGGAAAAATTGGAAATGACGGAGACCATACGCCAACTAAAGGATGACTTACAGAGATTTTCTTCTGGAAGGAGTAAGTTGGACAGACTTCTTGGTCTCGGTCAAAGAAACAAGTTCGGCCTCGGATACACTCAAACTGGAGACATTCCAAGTTCGAGTGGTACAGTATTTGTGCCTCAGTCGGTATCTCCTCCTCCGACACCGGTGTTCACGACAAGCAACGACAACGAACCTACTACATCTTCTTCGGAATCGACAAGATCCAAGGTATGTTTTCGTTGTGGCATTTCAGGGCACATAAGAAGAAATTGCAAGACTGGAGCCAAACGCACACCTCAAGAACATCTTGCAATGACTACCAAAAGGGCTATTCCTCGGAAACAACTCCAATCAATTGAAGGAAAAGAGCCTTGGTAGTACACCGCTCAAGACGACATCATCAAGGAGCAGCAATTCTTCAAGCAAGACGCTCTCACCTAGGAAATCAACTTCACGACCATTACCGACGCACTCCAAAAAGGTTTGGGTGCGCAAAGGTGAAATCTTTCCCTGTCTTGCTACCAATGTTTCTTTGCATGCATATGATAGTTCGTCTTGGTACCTGGATAGCGGGTGTTCCCGTCATATGACCGGCGATAAAAACTGTTTTCAAACATTTGAGAAAAACTCCGGAGGACTTGTTGTTTTCGGAGATGGTCGGTCTTCCAAAATTGTTGGAAAGGGAACGGTAGCTATTCCAGATGGCCCGGTTCTAGATAATGTATTATTTGTTCATGGCCTTAAGACTAACCTCATAAGCATAAGTCAACTGTGTGATAGTGGTTATTCAGTTAATTTTTCATCTGATAAATGCACTGTAACTGACATGAACCATGCTTTCTTTTTAAAGGGGGTTAGATCAGAAAAC
Source organism: Tillandsia fasciculata (assembly GCA_029168755.2). NCBI lineage: Eukaryota > Viridiplantae > Streptophyta > Magnoliopsida > Poales > Bromeliaceae > Tillandsia > Tillandsia fasciculata. The sequence continues at coordinate 297,522 of JAQOTM010000142.1, read as the reverse complement.
AACTGTTATGTAGTTCCTTCTAAGATTTCTGAAAAATGTAACCTAGCATCTTTGAAAAATGAAACACTTTGGCATGAAAGGCTAGGTCACATAAACTTTAAGGAACTTGCTAGAATTTCAAATAAAGATGTGGTCAAGGGGGTTCCGAAACTTTCTTTTGAACAAAACCTTGTGTGTGGCGGTTGCCAAAAGGGAAAACAGTCTAGGACTGCACACAAGAATTTGAACCACATAGGTACAAAACGGCCTTTGGAACTTTTGCATATGGACTTAATGGGGCCAACTCGTCAACCATCTCTGGGAGGTAAATGGTATATTTTCTTGTTGGTTGATGATTTTTCTAGATATACTTGGGTAGCCTTTCTAAAAGAAAAAGCTGATACTTTTGATTCTTTTCTCGAAATCTGCAATCGTATTATGATTGAAAAGAATGAAAGGATTACTCGAGTTAGGAGTGATAGAGGTGGGGAATTCATAAATTCCAAATTCATTGATTTTTGCACTTCTAACGGCATTAAACATGAATTCTCCGCACCTTACACACCTCAACAAAATGGTGTAGTCGAGCGCAAAAACAGGGTCGTACAGGAGATGGCACGTGTTATGCTTCACAGCCGGAACTTACCTTTATATTTTTGGGCTGAAGCGGTGAACACTGCTGTCTATGTTATCAATCGCGTGTATTTGCGCCCGGGGACTTTGAATACACCATATGAACTTTGGTTTTGTAGAAAACCTAACATCAAATATTTTCGCATCTTTGGGAGTCGGTGTTTTATTTTACGTGATCGCGAAAATCTTGGAAAATTTGACTCTCGAAGTGACGAAGGGATTTTCTTAGGTTATTCTACAAACAGCAGAGCATATCGAGTTTTTAACTTAGAATCTAAGACGATCGTAGAATCGATAAATGTTAAGGTAGATGAAGCTTTTCATTTTGAATCTGAAAAATCTACCCTCGATATCTCTCTTGATGATGATACACCTGCTAATGCATCTTCTTCTAACAATTCTTTCGATAATAATGTTGATGCATCTAACGGTTCTTCAAGCTTATCTGATGTGCAGGAATCATCTCGTGTACCTCCGCCTACTCCTCTACCTCAAACGTTACGCATCTCCAAGGATCACCCTGAATCGAACATAATTGGAGATCCACAAGAAGGAGTTAGAACACGGAGACAATTGGTTTGCGGATTTGCATGCTATGTATCTCAAATCGAACCAAGGAATGTTGATGAAGCTCTCCAAGATGATTATTGGATTAAAGCAATGCAGGAAGAGCTCCATCAATTCGAGCGAAACAAAGTCTGGGAACTGACGAAGCCTCCGAAGCAACACAATGTGATAGGTACCAAATGGATCTTCAAGAACAAGAAAAACGAAGAAGGTACTATCATCAGGAACAAAGCAAGGTTAGTTGCTCAAGGCTATTCTCAAGTAGAAGGTATAGACTTTGATGAAACTTTCGCCCCTGTAGCTAGACTCGAGTCCATTCGTATATTGTTTGCGATCGCTTGTCATTTTAAAATCAGATTATTTCAAATGGACGTTAAGAGCGCCTTTTTAAATGGATTTTTAAATGAGGAAGTTTATGTAGCTCAACCGAAAGGTTTTGTGGATCATAAACTACCTAACCATGTTTTTCGTCTGAAAAAGGCTCTTTACGGTCTGAAACAAGCACCGCGAGCATGGTACGAAAGGTTGACAAAGCACCTTTTGGAAAAGGGCTACACTCGAGGGGGAGCTGACAGGACTCTCTTTGTGAAGCATTATCAAAACAATTTCATAGTTGCTCAAATCTATGTCGATGACATTGTTTTTGGAGCAACGAGAGATAATGATGCTTCTAAATTCGCGGAGACCATGGAAAGCGAATTTGAGATGTCCATGATGGGCGAATTGAATTATTTTCTTGGATTACAAGTTAAACAAAACGATGAAGGAATTCACTTGTGTCAATCCAAGTATGCACTGGAGTTGGTCAAAAAGTTTGATCTTGAAAATTCTAAAGATTTTCCGACTCCAATGGGAACTAGCCATAAGGGACTTGGAAGTGAATCACAAAGTGAGAATGTAGACGAGAAACTGTACCGCAGTATGATTGGAAGTCTACTATATCTCACGGCTAGTCGCCCGGATATATCCTTCAGTGTTGGGATTTGTGCGAGATATCAATCAGCACCGAAGGAGGTTCACCTGAAAGCGGTGAAACGGATCATCCGGTATATCAAAGGTACAATCAATTTCGGAATTTGGTATCCTATGGGAACGACTTTGGATATTGTTGGATACTCAGATGCCGATTGGGCTGGATCGGTGGATGACCGGAAAAGCACGAGTGGTGCATGCTTCTATCTTGGCCACTGCCTTGTTGCATGGCACAGTAAAAAGCAGAACTGCATAGCACTCTCGACTGCCGAAGCGGAGTACATTTCTGCAGGAAGTTGTTCAACCCAATTGATTTGGATGAAAAGCGTGTTGAGCGATTTCCGAATTTCAACATCTTCGGTAACCATTTTATGTGACAACACTAGTGCTATTAACATTTCTAAAAACCCTGTGTTGCACTCTAGAACAAAACATATTGAACTTAGATATCATTTTCTTAGAGAGCTAGTTGAATCAAACATTCTTCAACTGTCATATATTTCAACTGAGGATCAATTAGCCGACATCTTAACAAAACCTTTGGATCAAAAACGTTTTATTCACTTGCGTAAAGCAATTGGCATGCTTTCCTTGAAATAAACTCTTTTGAAACCTTTGCTTAGATTAGGTTTTGTTTTTGTTCTTGTTTTTGTTTTGTTCTTTATCTATGTTCTGTACATAGCACACTAATTGAGCATAAATCATAATTGACTTTAATTGCATCCTTTTATGCATTTAGAAATTTATTATGCTTTTGATGTCATAATGTTTCAATGTTGCAATGATCATTTACGTTAATTAAACCATCTTTCTGTGATCAAAGTCAATTTCTCTCTCAATGATCTCTTGGTATAGTCATTATCATATTTGATTGCTTAGTCGAGTATGAATTCGAGATCAATGGTTTGGTTGAATACTTTATATATTAAATAATTGATAGCCAATTGAGGGGGAGTCAATGAAATGTGAAATGCTCAAAAGATGTGGAAAGAGTTACATCCCAATGAGGAGTGTGAAAACTACCACCACATGGAGAAAATGAAAGAAAAAGATACTCCATGAATGAAAAGCAAACTTTTGTTTGAAAAATTGTTGATAAAACTCATATTGAAATACTTGACTCAGTCGTATTTCATGGTTGGTATAAGGTGGGATTTTTGATTTAAGATGCTCAAAGAGCCACTCCTTCAACAGATTGTCTAGATATATTATCTAACTTATCTGGGATTTCAAACATCTATTGATCTTGGTACTTCATTTTCTTTACTGAAATTGATGATTTGATAAAGACATTACACATAGGATCAGGATAGATGTAATTGAAGTTGTTCAACTTTAAGTGTTTTAACTTTCGTAAATCTTCGTTTCATTTTTGGATATTTTTGATAGATTTTTCATAATCTATTTCTTGTTGTGTGAAACGATGTCATTTGTTTAAAGTTGACATGGTAAAGTGCTTACATACTTTTTCTGGATTTTATTGTATTTTTCTTAATTTTTCTGAAGAAAAAGGTGTAGCCGATCCGGATCGTGGCAAGTGATCCGGATCCCGAACGCAGGATTTTTCCTGCGGGTGGCCGATCCGGATCACATTCTCGGCCGATCCGGATCACGGCTAGGGTTCTATATAGAAACTTTCAGATTCGAGATTTCTTTACCCTAATTTCTGGTTTTCAAGCTTCTAGAGTTTCTCTCTCTAGATTTCTTGCTTCTTGGTGCTTCAAAACTCAAAGTTCTTCGGATTCAAGTAAGTTTTCATGATCAAAACTCGGTTTTTCACAGTTTTTCTGTTTTTTCACCAAACGTGAGTTGAAAAGTTGGAATTTTTTCGTTTGTGAATGGTTTTTGATCAAATTTCTTTTGAAATAAGAACTCTGGGTCAATTAGTTTTGCTTTTATGCTGGGATTTCACTTGATTAACGATTTTTAGGCTTCGATTTCTAAAAATTCGGTTTTAGGGCATAAAAGAGGAATTTTTGTAAATCATGGATTTGATCTATTTTTAAAATTCTTTTTGGAAAACTAATTTGATTCTTGGCTTCTCTATATGATTATGATTGTCTAGGTACAATGTTTTCAAATTTTTCAAAATTGACAATTTTTCATATGTTCTTGAGTTGGTTTTCACAGGACACTTTCTTAAACTCAAAGCACTAGAATCAATGGCATTCTCCTGGTTGATCATCTTGCTGGTCGCAATGCTGCCTGGGGGTTCATCGGTTAAAGAAGAACCAGGCGTCTCAACTGGAGACAAACCGGAAGGAGCCAATGAAGACAGCTCGGATTACAATAGTGAAGAATGGGACGAATTCTTTAAGGATGTTCAAAGAAAAATTGATGAAGAAGAAAGGAAGTTCACCAAAGGGAAGAGACTTATGAAATCTGCCTCCACGACCATACAATATACAAGAAGGAAAAGTGTTCAAAGAAGTACAAGCAGCAGAGTGGGCCTCTAACCAGAGCACGCTCACTTTCAGGAATTTTGCAAACTGGATCACCATGGACTGCAGGACCTGATGCACCATCTGCATCCAGACAGCGTTCATCTTATTCAAAGACACGGACAACTGAGACAGAGATATTGGAATCGATTCGTCAGGAACAACAAAGAATCTCTGCTACACATGAAAGAATATCGAGAGAGCTTCAGCAAATCTCCTCTGAACACAAGAAGATCAAGAAAAAATATTCAAACCTTAAGAACTTGCTTAAAGGGATTTTAAGCAAGCTGAGCTGTACTAGTTCTGACTCTTCAGATTGAGCAACAGAATTGGTCACCTTAGTTTGGGTTCTTAGTTCTCAGAACATTGTTTTTCTTTACTCCTTTAGTTTAGTTCTCAGTTTGTGCATATTTTTAGAACTCTATTTTTTGTTACTCTCCTTACATATTGTAGCTCATGCTACGTTTTGGCTTGTTTTTGTGACAAAAAGGGGGAGAGAGTTAGCGAAAACAATGAACAATGATGAATGAACTTTGAACAATGATTGTGAATATCGATGATATCAAGGTAAGTATGAATCTCAACTCAACTTTGGTTTTCTTTTGTGATTTGTGACATGCTTCTATACTAACTATTCGACTAACTATTTGGGCATGTAATATGACTAACAAGTTGATGTTGGACTAACATACTTTGACATTTGGTTTTCAACTGCTTAGAAGATATGTTGGTTTTAACTATGTTTCTTTCACATATCTGATTCTTTTAAATGTCATGATGAGATCAAACTCTATCTCTGTACTTGGTTTTTCTATGTTCCAATTCTTGAGGTATCTAACGATTTTGTTTGTCAAGAATGTTTTCTGTGTGCAGAGGTTACAGATGTCTAAGTCTAGAGTCTGTCTTAGGAGTTTATCTCATGTTTTTAATTTCTGGAACTCTTTTGTAAATTTTTGTTGTATGGTGATAGCAACAAAAATATCTTTTTGAATTTTCTTTGTGGATCTGTGTTTTGTCACGAAACCGCCAAAGGGGGAGATTGTTACGGAATTTGAGTTGGCGTATTTCGTGAATGTATTAAGTCTTGAAGATTGAAGATGAAGAAACTTTGGATCGTATACCTCAATCTCAAGAAAGAAGAATTCAAAAGGATCAGGTACGTTTAACTAAATAATTTTGATGATCCGAATACTTCTTATAGTGTAGAAACACCTGGAAGAGGTTTTAATTGCTTATTCATCAAAAACTGGACATGGGACATGTTCAGGATCCGGATCGTGGACTTTCAATCCGGATCCCGAAAGGTGTTCGTTCATACATTGCTGCAATCCGGATCACAGCTTGTACAATCCGGATCCCGAATGGGATGTTTTGTGAAAATGTATGAACGATCCGGATCGTGGATTATGATCCGGATCCCGAACAGGTGATTTTCTGGAAACTGCATTCTGTGCGTCTGCGATCCGGATCGTGGCTTATACAATCCGGATCGCCGTCGGTAAAACTTTCCAGAAAAGTTTGTTTTTGATCCGAATATTCTTCCTAGGGTTTCTAACCTATAAATAAACCCTATGGTCATTTCTAGGGCATCCAAATAGAGCCGTCATTTTCACATATCATTTTATACGGCCTTAGATCCACATATAGAGAAGAAAGGAAATCAATAGATCTATTCTATGTTTCTTCATCTATATTGATTAGTTTGATTCTAGGTTTTCATACTCACATCTTGAGTTGAATCAAACTAATGAATACTTAGATGGTATTTCCGATCTACTCTTGATCTAAGTATTCGGCGGATCATCACCACCCAAACAAACAACGATTTACCCCAAAATCGGCGCGTGGACTCGCGTGGCCTTGTGGATTCAAGGTGTTATCGCTTTCGTGGATTCGGAGCGAGGTGCGTTCGTGGATTCGAAGCGTACCATTGGGTGAAGACCGTGGATTCGGTTGGACGTCGTGGACTCGACGTTGGACGCTGTGGATTCAGCGTTGGGCGCGGATCGTGGATTCGAGAAGCGTCGTGGAGCGAGCGGGAAGATCGACTAGGGGCGTATGGTAAAAGGTTGAGTCGTCTGTGAGTACGTTATATCACCTTGTACGTGTGTTAACTCTAGTGGATTTCGCCGTGTTATCGGTCCCATGGTTTTTTACTCCGGTTTGGAGTTTTCCACGTAAAAATCTTGTGTGTTCTTTTATTTTTCCGCATTGGGTTTTATCGCACAATGATTTTTTGAGTGTTTATTGTTTACACCTATTCACCCCCCTCTAGGTGTTTTTTCCCCTATTAGATCCTTATTAACCTAAACCCAACAGTTGAGGCTGCCTCGCCTCCTCGCGCCACGGTGCCGGGGGCCTAGAGGTCGACCCCATGGGGGCTTTCCCCCGCCCGGAAAGTTGTGGCGAAGGCGTGGATGCGGCAGAAGAAGCTGGTCCCATGGCAAGGGGGTAGTTGCGGCGAAAGTGCCCCTGCTTGCCACAGCGGAAGCAATGATCGACTCTCTGAGGGCAGTCCAACACCTGGTGCGCCCCTCCGCAGATCACGCAAGGCCTGTCTCCTAGCCTCGGCCCTCCGGTAGGCGCGCTCCGTGGTCCAGATTGGGGTCTCCACCGCTTGGGGGGTCTGCTTCCGCTAGAAGAACTCCCTCCGTAGCTCTGCTGTTGCCGCTTCCTATCCTCGTGCTGTGTCGGGGCCTCCCTCTTGGCGCGTGTCACCGCGAACCCGCGCTCGACCACTGTGGCCCGATCGACCACTTTCTGGAACGTGTGCAAGTCGGCCGCCTGCACCACTTGGAAGATGTCACTTCTCAATCCATCCACAAAAAGCTGCGCCTTGTGGGCCTCGTCCCTTATAACGAACGGGACGCAGTTTGCTAATCTCACGAACTGACGCTGGTACTCCATGACCGTCTTGCTCCCCTGTTGGATGTGGTTCAGATCATCCTCCAGCTTCTTTTTGACACTGCTTGTGAAGAAAGCTCCAAACAGCTCTTGCTTGAATGTCGTCCGGGATGGAAGCGCGGCGCCCGTGGCGGGATCGGGCCGCACCGTCTTCCACCACAAGCGAGCGTTCCCCCCCAAACAGTGGACCGCTAGGGGAACCCGCTCCCAGTCCTCCATGAGTAGGTCCTCAAACAACTTTTCCATTGATCCTACCCAGTCCTCGACGACCCAGGGATCGGTCGTTTCTCCCTCGAAGACGGGTGGATCGTATTTCTTGAAATCTGCCAGATTGGCTCGAACCCGCTCCCGCTCTGACAATGGCGCCGTCCCCTCTCCCGCGGTGGCGGCTACCACGGCGGGGACGGGTGCCACCAGGGTCTCCCCCGAGGTACCCCCACCTAGGGCCCCCGGTGCCGGTCCCGTGCACGCTGTCGCGGGTGCTGTCGCCGGTGTCGTGGCCTGGGCTGATGCTGTCCCGGCCGCTGCTACCGGTGGAGGGGCCGCCCCTTCCCCAGTCTCTGCCACCTGTGGCACTGCTGCTGGCGCGGCTGGCCCCTGCGGAGGGGCCGGGACGACCGTTGCCGTCGCGGCCGGGAGCCGCTGCGTCAGCTGACGCACATGATCAGTGAGGGCCGCCAGCTGCCCCGCCATTTCCCGTAGTTGCTGCCGCAAGAGTTGGTTCTCTATTTTTTTTTTTTTCAATTGAGTCCTCCCCGGCGCGTGCCCAGACCCGCCGCATATACAGATTTACTCGAAAATCGGGCAGAGTCGCCTCTGTATATGCACGGCGTCGCGGCTATTCCAACATCTCAACCCAAGCATTCAGATAATCACAACAGTCTGAGCATTCAATCAACAATGTAAACAATACAGAGAGCCCGTCGGCGATCAAGTTGAAAGCATAAACTCACGGTTTTGAAAACAGGCCCACACGACCCAAGGTTTTGAAAACGTTTTGGAAAGATGCCATAAATCCACAGGGTTTGGAAAACGGGTCCACACGACCCGAGGTTTTGAAAACCGTTTAGAAAATCCCATAAATCCACATGGTTTAGAAAACGGGTCCACCCGACCCGAGGTTTTGAAAGCAAGTTTTCGAAGCTCTTTTTTTTTCTTTTCTAGTTGTTTTGCTTTGGAAAGAAATAGCCAAACGGGGATAAATAAAGCAGTCCATAATGCCAACCCGAAACACCTGCAGTCAACATCCACATCGACCCCACGAGGGTATCGCGAACCACACTGTAGTCTACAGTACCAAATAAAAGTGCAGGGAAAAGTAAAGGAGATACAAACTAGGGCTCCTCACAGCCCGACTACTCTCGTCCCGTCCTCACCGCCGCCTATCGCTCACCCCTGGATGAACCTGTCATGGAGTGGGTAGTCAGCGACATGCGATAGTAATAATATGCAGGAAAGAAAACCAAACCTAATAGTAAAACTATCTGGAGCAACCACTCGACTCCCAGGAAAAATGAAACGCGAACATGTATATCACCTGCAACCTCTGTACCGCCTGTAACACCTATACACCTTGATCTCGTCGGGCACCTACCCCGACAGATCCAACCGCTCACACCTTGGGGCACCTGACCCCGTCGGACACCCATCCCGACGGATCGCACCTTTTCCCCCCACCTTTTGATGCCTCAAACCCCACACCTACGGGGGCCCCCACCGCTTCACCTTGTGGGTTAACACGGGTCGAAGACCGCTTTCCCGGAAAAGAGCAACCTTTGCGGTGGCCAGACCGCGGGTGCGCGTGTCGCAACCAAGAGCACAGTAACCCAGATACAGAATAATATCGCGACCATATAGAGACCGTCAGCATTAGTATTTCAAATATGCAGTTAAACAATTATCCAAGGACATCGAGTCTACACTTAGTCTCAAAGAAACCCACCTGTCACGCGTGATGACTGCCGCTCAACCCCTCCGTGTTCGGGTGCGCTCGCCCGGTCCTACACGAACCCGCGCTAGGGAAGTTAGTAGCTGAGCAAGGAATTAAAAAATAAAGATTGCTGCCCAAAAGGTCTCCTCGGCCGGCCATAGGCACACCACGTCGTCGCGCGGTGATGGCGGCGGCGGCGATGGCCCGGTACACGTGGTTCGCGCGGCGCCCGGCCCCGCGCCGCCCGCGCGAACGCGCTGCCCGCGTGCGGGCAGCGCATGCCTGGCCCCGCCTGGGCTGCACGGGCGCGCCGCCCGTGCCCTGCGGCGCCCGGCCCGCTCCCCCTCTCGCATGCGGGTCGCGGGCTGGGCGGCATGCTGCCCGCATGCGGCGCCGCCCGCATGCGGGTAGCGCGTGCGCGCCCAGCTCCGCATGCGGGCTGGGCGGCATGCCGCCCGCATGCGGCGCCGCCCGCATGCGGGCAGCGCATGCGCGCCCGGCTCCGCACGCGGGCTGGGCGGCATGCCGCCCGCATGCGGTGCCGCCCGCATGCGGGCGCCTGCGCGCCCGGCCCCGCACGGCCTGCGGGTTGAGCCGCCCGCAGGTGGGGCTAGCCGCATGCGCGGCTCCGCGCGCGCCGATCCCCGGCGACGGCGTCGACCTCCCCCCCTCACCTTGCTTAAAGAACAAGAAATTAATGAAGCCCTAGCTTAAACTCACCTCGGATTCGTCAGCTAGGGTTGATCGAGGGAAGAATCGTCCCGCCTAGTGTGCCCGATTCCAGGGAAAGGGGTGTGCGGCGTTCCTTCCCTTCCTTGATCGCTCAACCGGGTGCTCCACGCCGCTCCACGGGAAGAAGAGGGTTTTGGGGGAGAAGTTCCTCGTCCGCGTTCGTGGTATCGTGCGAAGAAGAGTACGGTGGGGGGGTTCCTAAAACCTAAAATCCCCAAATCAATTAATTAGTTGGTTCGGCACAATCGGACTAACCCCAAATAAGGAGGGATTCAACCTGGGTGCGAACCTGGGTCCGGTCTGCCTCGGTAATTGTGTTTGTCGCCTAGACCGCACCAAACTTCCGGAATTTATTCCGGGAGATTCCGGAGTCGGAATCCAAAACCGATTTCGCCGGCGGACTCCGTTTCGCGAGCTTTATTGACTAAAAATACTCGCGAGCCCCGACGATCTGTCCAGAAACACAGAATTATTAATCCCCCTTCCCGGACCCCTGAGCGAAACGCGAAATATAGAATATCAAAAGTAGACCCAAGAATGGAACCAAAACATTTTAAACCAGCGGATACTACACAAGAACAGACTCCGGCGACCCTACGAAGCTCGGTAAAAACATTAGTTAAACAAATCTATGTGCTCAGCAGTGTATCATTTGATCGACAAGACAAACAGGCTCACTCATCAATCATGGAAATGTCCAAGTAAAAGTATAAATGCTAGAGGTGCTATGAACAATCATGTAAGGCAGAATAGAACGGATAACAGGCATAGATCAGGCAGATAGCAGGTATAATGAAATCAAAGAAAAGCAGGCTCAAAGAGATTAAGTTAAGCTACCAAAAACAGGGGTCCAACCAGTATCGCACCCCAGAGGGCCGAACTGATAAAACCCGGACCGAAGATAACCCACCTGATATAACGCAGGCGGCTAATCGTATCTGCAACTTACTCGAAGACCAGAGATACCTGAATCAAATTATATTGTTCAGAAATATTATTTAACCCTTTTTAATCTCCTATTATCCAAATTTGACAATTAATTGATCCAATTCAAACTTGTATTCACTATTTGGTGAAATTACCAAATTGCCCCTCCCGGGAATTCCCATTTGGATTTTCCGGGAGACTCGGGCTGTCTAACAGGGTCGGTGGCTCAACCAGATTCTACTGGGACTCAACAGTCGACCTGGTGAAACCGCCGTAATTCCTCGAATTGTGCAATTGTCACCCGGATACCGAAAAACCGACGATTTTGCCGATTTTCGAACCGAATTCCGATTTCCGCTCAACGGGAGCTGCTGGATTCCTAACGAAAAGCTTAGGAACCAATAAAACAATTTACTAACCAGTATATGATGTGACTTTTGCATCTAGACCCCTAGGGTTTTTAAATTTTCACTTTTAGTGCCAATTTGGGCACTGTTTTTGCCCGTTCTTTTAACTGGAAAATCATTTTAACATTCCGTCACTTCCAGCAGGTTACTTATGTCTTGCTGGACACCGTGCTCACCCATTTGTGGCAGCACGAGTCCCGGGGCAAAATTTGGCCCATAAAATATGTACTAACATAGCCTTAATGTCACTTTATTTCTTCGGGGCTTCAAACAGTAACTCTAACGTGAGCATCGCGTCCAGTGACCCCAAATTAGCCTAGGGCACACTATCGCGGCTTCGCAACCAGCCTAGAACATTGTTTTGTGCCAAAATTACTCTTAAAGGTAGTTAATACTATAACTTTTAATTTAGACCTCAAACACAACAACTTTGTATATCAAAGTTGATCTGGGCACTGCCAGGACCTCAGTGCTCACCCTGGTTGAGACCCAGGTGGGCTGGTTCAAGCAGAACCAAGGCCATGCTTACACCCTAGTTCACAATGCACCATCCTTCAATCCACACAGATCCTGTTTGATCTGAAGTGAGCACAGAGCTCAGGGGATGTGGTTGAGCAACTTTCATATTTAGAGTTTTGTCAAATTCCAATTAAAATTTCATTGAGACATTTTGACAAACATCTTAGGTGCACCACATATACAATCTAACATAAACAAAATCCAACCTTGATTCTCTGCAACCACTGGACTAGAGGCATTATAACTTGGATAAGATTATTCTACTAAGCTATTGGAGCTTTCCCAGCAACTCGGGTGCAGGCTGGCACCATATTTTTGCCGAGCTCGAGGAGAAAGAAGATGGTATTTGCATTGATTTTCGTGATCATTCTCCCAGAGCCTCTGGACTCCAATTAAAGGCACCAACAGGTGCCAAATACCTTACTGATGCTTTCCATACCCGAACCCGGTGACGGAGCACGGCGGCGGCGCGGCGGGAGTGAGCTCGGTTTGGAGCTCCTCCACCTCTAATGGCGAAATTCAACCTGTTATGGAATTTGAGTTGGCGTATTTCGTGAATGTATTAAGTTTTGAAGATTGAAGATGAAGAAACTTTGGATCGTATACCTCAATCTCAAGAAAGAAGAATTCAAAAGGATCAGGTACGTTTAACTAAAGAATTTTGATGATCCGAATACTTCTTATAGTGTAGAAACACCTGGAAGAGGTTTTAATTGCTTAAACATCAAAAACTGGACATGGCACATGTTCAGGATCCGGATCGAGCTCGGCAATCCGGATCCCGAAGGGTGTTCGTTCATACACTGGTTCAATCCGGATCGCAGCATCCTCTGATCCGGATCCCGAACATTAGTTTTACCTGTTGCTTTCTCGATCCGGATCAGGAACTGCAATCCGGATCCCGAACATGATGTTTTGGTAAAACTGTATGAACGATCCGGATCGGGGACTACGATCCGGATCCCGAACAGGCAATTTTCTGGAAACCGTCTTTTGTGCTTCTGCAATCCGGATCGCCAAATCCAATCCGGATCGCCGTCGGTAAAACTTTCCAGAAAAGGCTGTTTTTGATCCGTATATTCTTCCTAGGGTTTCTAACCTATAAATAGGCCCTATATTCATTTCTAGGGCATCCGCTATTACAGAAGAAAATAGCCGAAAAGAAAAAATCCACATATAGAGAAGAAAGGAAATCAATAGATTTATTCTATGTTTCTTCATCTATATTGATTGATTTGATTCTAGGTTTTCCATACTCACATTTTGAGTAGAATCAAATCAATGAATACTTAGATGGTATTTCCGATCTATCTTTAATCTAAGTATTCGGCGGATCATCACCACCCAAACAAACAACGATTTACCCCAAAATCGGCGCGTGGACTCGCGTGGCCTTGTGGATTCAAGGTGCAACCGCTCTCGTGGATTCGGAGCGAGGTACGTTCGTGGATTCGAAGCGTGCCACTGGGTGAAGACCGTGGATTCGGTCGGACGTCGTGGACTCGACGTTGGACGCTGTGGATTCAGCGTTGGGCGCGGATCGTGGATTCGAGAAGCGTCGTGGAGCGAGCGGGAAGATCTACTAGGAGCGTATGGTAAAAGGTTGAGTCGTCTGTGAGTACGTTATATCACCTTGTACGTGTGTTAATTCTAGTGGATTTCGCCGTGTTATCGGTCCCGTGGTTTTTTACTCCGGTTTGGAGTTTTTCCACGTAAAAATCTTGCGTGTTCTTTTATTTTTCCGCATTGGGTTTATTGCGCAATGATTTTTTGAGTGTTTATTGTTTACACCTATTCACCCCCCTCTAGGTGTTTTTTCCCCTATTTAGATCCAATTACTTATAACCCAACAAGTGGTATCAGAGCGGGAATAGGGTTGTAAACAATGGTTGAAGGTGGAAACATCAATCGACCCCCTTTCTTTGATGGAACAAATTATGCGTACTGGAAAGTACGGATGAAAGCCTTTTTAATTTCCATCGACGAAAGGGTGTGGCAATCAATTGAATTAGGATGGTCTAATCCAACTGAAATTTTAGATGATGTTCGCACCTTAAAACCTAGGTCGAAATGGACCAAGGAAGAGATAGACTTATCTTCTTACAATGGCAAAGGAATTAATGCTCTATTTAATGCTTTGTCACAAACTGAGTTCTCTCGCGTCTCGGCATGTGAGACTGCGAAAGAAATCTGGGATGTTCTTCAAGTTACGCATGAGGGAACTAACCTAGTGAAGATTCAGAAACTGCAAATGCTCACGAGCAAGTTTGACTCTATCTCTATGGCAGAGAATGAATCCTTCACTGACTATTACACACGATTGCAAGACATCGTAAACTCATGTGCTAACTTGGGAGAGAAGATTCCAGAATTTAAAGTTGTAAGAAAAATTCTAAGAACTCTTCCTGAACGATTTCGCCCGAAGGTCGCAGCCATTGAAACAATTAAACACCCGGACGAAATGCGTGTAGAAGAATTAGTAGGTGCTTTGCAAACTTATGAAATGACATTTCCTACTAACTATTCTTCTGGAAAGGCATCCTCTTCTAAGTCTTCAGGTTACGCATTGAAAACTACGAAGGAAGAAGACGCGGATTCATCCTCCTCGGACGACGACGAGAACCTTTCTATGGAGGACTTTGAGAAGCAGCTCGCTCTCTTGACAAGGAAGTTTCGCCGCAACTTTCGAAGAGGTAATCCAAGCAAAACTCCATCCTTCGGAAAGTCGAAGAAAGGCAAGGGTTCTTCAACTTACAAGTCAAGGAAGCAAGAGAACTTGTAACGCCCCGGGGTCGAAACTGCGACCCGGGTTCGCCAACAGATCCGCCATCTGTACGGAAACTGCCGCACAGACGAAGCATCTACCCTGCAAGTCAGATCTAGAGCTAAAAACATGTATCAGAGCTGAAATAAAACTAGAAGCTACATATATCAACTGAACATCTGGATAAAATAAAAGTCTTCAATACAAAGTCTGTCTAGCTATAAGAAAAAGAAACAATCCTCACAAGCCTCTCAGAATGTCCAGTACAAAAGTGGAATCATAAAATACCCCGGGTACATCTACCTCAGACTCTCAATGCTGGTAAGGAACTAATCGGCCGCGTCCTCACCTCGAACTGCTGTCTCCGTGCGATCCAAGCCGGAACAGCTGCCCCAAACCTGTCACCGCAGCGGGTGTGAGATCTACTGCAGAAGGCAGATCTCAGTGGGTACCGTCCCAATATCCACGGTATGCCCACTAAGTCTACTGGAGGCAAAACAGATAGGTATGCAGATAGATAGATAAAGGGTAAGCTGAAAGAAAACTACAGCTAAAAAGTCTCAATCATAAAGCTCAATAAACTCTACCAATAACATGATATGCATACACCCTCTACTGCTAAGATGCCTCAGTATCAATGCTCAAAGAAAAGAAACCCATCTAAGAACATAATATGTAAACCACTCGCACACGAGGTGCCCAATCGACCCAATCGAACTGACTGCCTCATAGGGTCCAGTCAAGCCTGCGCCTACCTACTGCCGTTACATCCCGGAGGACCGGACTTACGTAGGGCGTCCGTGACTGCCACTAACTGGCCCAGCCAGAGGGACTGCGTCCGTAACTGCCACTAACTGGCCCAGTCAGAGGGACGGCGTCGACAAGTCGCGATACAAAAGTAACAGATCCACCCCGGGCGTGGCTCTCGAGGGGCGCGACCCCACCGAGGAAAAGGTATCCGCGCACTTTGTCGCTCAGTTGGCACTGCAGGCTATAGTCCAAAATCCACGCTCACTCTCAGAACGGAAAGACTCAGGATCCTCAAACATCTCGCACGACGGTCGGAGCACTCTCGACGACTCAGCTGATCAGCTCTCTCGAACCACGAGACACTAGCAAACTCTACCAACTCGTGGCACAAAACACACTGGCTGGAGATACTCCACAGCCAGGATCGACCCATATCTCAGGGCTAATAAAACCGGTCAGACAACACACAACGACCCGGGACCACCGTCAACCCCAACGGTTCCCAACGACACTAGCACAGTCTAAACTCAGCTACCGGTCTCCACTCAGCCCCCAGGCACGAGTGCAACAATGTCCCACAGAAACCTGACCCCTCGGCCCACTACCCGGGCGAGGCAACACTATGTCCAGGAAAGATGCAAAGCGTGGGATGTCTAATGCATAAAGGAACCTAGCCCAAATCCTCACGTGATCTGTCGGAGATCCCTCAACGACTCAATCTGATAATGCACAAGCCATGGCTAAGTCGGGAAACCTCCACGACTCGATCTGCCAGAACCCCAAAACTCTCATAACTAAGTGGGAGAACCACTTCCACTATCAAATCAGAGATACGTAACTCATGATCTAGAAATAATCTCCTCAACCTACAAGGGAGCTCAAATCCACCAGACACTAGGACTCATCCCAAAGCTCAAAAAGGGATCACTCGGCCCCCAGGCACGAGGTCTGATGCACCCTGAATCTATGCCATACCACTGGCGAATTCATAATTTAAAAACCGCCTTTAAAAAAAAATGCTGATTTTCCTTAAAACGGGCTTCCTCGATTTTTAAAACGATTCAGGTGCAATTATGGTGCCAACAAAACATGCAGTCTAGTGTCATATAGTATCTGGAGTATACTAAAAATAATCTGGGGTTCTACATAATTTTCTAAAAATTTCCAGGCAACTATCAGATCTAAAAACAGTGAAAATTGCATAATAAACATGATCAACATATGATAAATAAGCTAAACATGATCAATATGCTTACAGAAGCATTAGAGGGCATTCCATAAATCTCGAAGAAATTCCAACCCACCTGGAATGCTTTCCGCAGGCAATCGCTGAAGTCGGTGAAGTGCCGGATCCACGAACTGACGAAACCTCGGAAGTCGTGCCGCAAATCCCGAAAAAATCCCCGGAAGCTCCTTTAATTACCCTCGAGTCTTCACAAAATTCTGCGCGCAATCGGCTCACTCCTCGGCCAAAAATACAGTGCAGACAAGGGTTCAACTTCACCACTATCCATCAACAGCAAGCTCACTACATACAACAAATCCACCATCAGTTACAGCTTCCCAAAGTACCAATGCATACAATAATTAAAGTCCACAGCTCCCATACACTTCTTACATAAATCCTTAATACAAGGTTCCAAGCCCAAGCAAAACAGGTAATCCTCAGCACACACAAACACACTAATTGTCCATTAATTCCTTCACAAAACCACCCCAAATCAAACACATGTACTCACATAATTTATTCTGTAAGCTTCATTTATGCTCTCAACCAGCTCCAATTGCGCACAATTAATTAATGTTCACATACACAATTATTCAACTCCCCTTATTAATAAGTATGTGCACACACACAAACCCAGTTATTCATATCCACTTACTCTTAGTACAAAGCTTCACCCACCTCCTTTACTACACTCAATTTACGTTCCCCTGCACAAACACACACTCAGCACCAACCATCTCCTGCACACCCACATCACAACTTCACTACACACAACCTGCTCAGATGCCTTCCAAAAAAAACACAGCACAATCAAAATAAAGAAAGACACATAAGCTCGACCTCATAATTCACCCACATAGCACTCAAGTCCATCAATTAACCACTAACCCAGCACACACAATCATCCAACTCTGATAAAATCCGCGAGTCGCCCTCTATCCGGCTCCGCACAGCACCTCGCCGGACTTCGCGCATCCATGAGGATAACCTGTGAGCAAACAGAAGGGGGAAAAACAAGAATCAAGATCAATCTGGCGAACACGCGCGATCGCCGGCGAACACGCGCGATCGCCGGCGAAAACCGACCCCAAGCGACGGAAACGCTGCGCGCGTCGCGCGGAAAAATTCCTGCGCTCGCGCCGCAGGATGCTGCCTGGCTGCTGCCGCGCTGCGCTGCGGCATGCCGCCGCTATCGTGCAGCGCCAGGGCCATGCCGCGCGCTAGCAGCGCGCTAGCAGCCGCTGCCTGCAGCGCACGGCCGCCCATGCGCTGCGCGCTGCGCGCCTGCGCGCTGCGCACCCGCGCGCCTGTGCGTCGCGCGCCCACAGTGCGCTGCGCGCGCCGCCTTGCTACGCCCGCGCGGCCACCCAACAGCCTGCGGTCCGCCAACCCTACACCAAACCCTCCAACCCACCAACACAAAACCAAGCCAGCACCAAGGCAAACAATACAAAATAAAATCCAACATAAAAACCCCCAATCCGAGCTCTTCTCCAACAAAAATAAAAACTGTAACTTACTTCGCCGAGCTCGACGCGCGCGCGCTCCGCTCGCTCCATGAGGCTTCAAGCAGTAAAACACACCAACTCTCTCATTCCCTTCATCTCCTTCCATCTCTTTTTCCTTCTTTTCTCTTTTTCTCTCTTCCTCTGCTTCTACTTAATTCCCCTGCTGCATTGTTGAAGAAGGTAAGGTGACGTGGCAATTTAATTAGCCACAGGCTAATTAAGAGGGTGGGTAGCTGTCACAAATAGGGGAAAAAGTCCATAATACCCTCCATGAGGAAAAATATCTAAAGCACTTAATAAACATTTACGTTCCTCTAAGCTGCTTTCTAAATCCAATACTTCACAGACAAAGCCATCAAATTAATTAATTAAATTAATAACATAATCCATTAAAAGCCTTCGCCAACTCGCTTTTTGCCTTCGGGTCCTCCGCGTCAGTCCGGAACCTCCCGAACTTCGCCGAAATATGAAAGTACACCCGTTCCAAGTATTCCCCAAATTTTCTGCACTCCACTGTGAAGTCGAGGCTTCCCCGAAACCAGTCCTCTAACGGTGGACAATGCCCGAAAAACCCCGTATCAACCTGGGGCTTCAGCGTTGATCCGAGCCGACCCGAACTCATCTGTAATCTAATATGGAACACGCTCGAGCGATTTATCCACACCGCGCCATCTCACGAGGTCGGTGCGCTATCCGAAATCCTGATATTCTACACTCTCCCCTCCTTAAAAAAAGGTTTCGTCCCCGAAACCAGAATAAATCCATAACTCAGGAGGGTGTCTTAAACCGACAGGAACAGGAATACTCAACTCATCCTCCGGCTCTCAGGTGGTCGTCCTCGCTCATCATGATGGCTCCTCTGAACCTTCACCAAGGTATAACCCGACTGCAAAATTCTTCTGTCTCACCAGCAAGAATTGCATCGGTCGATCCTGATAACTCAATCCTCGTCCAATTCCAAGGAAGTGAAATCCAAAACATGCCAAGGATCAAATACGGTTCTTCCAGCCAGATAATTACTCGCGGATCAAATTCCCCGCGTAATCTCAAATCTAAAAAATAACCCTGCGGCTGGTGGCTTCCTCAGAACATGGTCTCCAAATCCAAACTCCAAGCCTCCACTAGGCAAAACTCCTCCGTTGCTCCTTAGCAACCCAAAGGCTCAAAATTCCACAAATACACTCTTATATCTACCAATAGGGGAGGAAGTTCATCTTCGGGAACATTCCCAAATTTCCATCTCACAATCTCCAAGTTCCAAAAGTGGGAAATCACTGATCGAACACCTCATTCCAAGGTTACATTGCCCGCCTAGCCAAGGCGTACTGACCATAAAGTCCTCGCCGGAATAATGATATACTTAAACAATCATATAGCACCAATAACTCTGTCCACCGGCGTTGCCTCAACCAAAATCCCCCTGAGTAACCAAATACTTCCGGTTCGAGGGTCTAGGGATAACTCCGTACTCTCTCTATCACCACATAGGCTAAGGCAAAAATCCAAACGGCATCACTCTTCGCTGGGTCGACTGTTACTCTGGCCGCTGAAATCACATGGCCTAAACCACAGAACCTTTGAAAGTCAAAAACACACTCTCCCAACTTGGCAAACCACTTCTTCTCTCTTAGAAGTTGCAGCGCTATCCTCAAGTGCTCCTCTCGTTCTAGGTCACCTCGGAAATAATCCAAACACTCACGACGGGTACAACCACCAACCCGTCCAGCATAATCGGAATACTCAATTCCCTCAAATCCAAAGGCCGCAGGGCCTCAGTCAATCCACTTGACCGCAAGGCAAGCTCAGAAAGCCCCTACCGAGTCCTGAACACTAACCGGGCACAGCCCTTGGCTGTAAGGTTCCATAAGGCTATCACTCTCACAAGGCATCTGCCGAAAAACAACCAAACCTGTCTATGCTCGAATCATTAAGGAACCCTCACAGTTGTATACCCACAACGTGGCACTGGGTCATCCAGACCTCTCGATCCATCAGATCCCGTAACTGCGCTATCAGCTCTCTTTCTGCCTCACACAGATGACACTCCAAGAGGTGCTACAGAAGTCGGCGCGGTTTCCAAAACCACGTCAATCACTATCGTGATCTCAATCCCACTAAACGGCGGTTTCAATAACGGCTTAGGTGGACTCGCACCCGGGATCACACGGCGATAAGGATAATCTTTAGTCCCGGCGGTGCCATAGGCACCTCCTCTACAGTTGCAAGCCATGTGTCACGCCCCGGGTGTAGACCAGAACCCGGGCTCGTCCACAGATCCGCCGTGCACACGGTATTTCCCGTGTACACGAAGCGCTGGTAACCTGCTCGCTGATATAAAAGAAATAATACAAGAGCATAAAACAGAGCTAAACTGAAACTAGTACATCTCAGACAAGTGCTGGAAATAAAAGTACAATAATCTCTCATGAATATACATGTGTCTCTCCCAGCTCACGAAATAAATACAACCAGCTGGCCGCAGCCAGACCCAAAAATAAAAGAAAATACAACCGTCTGAGTGTACAGGGGATACAACAAAACTACTAAACTCGAGCCCGGGGTAGCAGCTATCTAGTCAGCGATCCTCTTACCTCGATCCTGGGAAGAGGGTCCCGCAACTCCAGCAGATGACTCTGCAAAACAAAGGGGACAAGAAAAGGGAAAACAGTGGGAGTCAGAACTACGATAAAGACAGTAGCCTCCCCTAGTGGGTAAACCTCAACTCCGACCTGCCCACTAGGACTACCAGAGGCTAAGAGAATAGATGTGGTAAACTATAAGTATGACTACTGATAAAAGCTACCACTAATATGCCTCTACCTGCCCAGCTAAAAGATAGCTAAATGAATGCATCAGAATATCGAAGCCTGCCACATCGGGTATGCCAGCCTACGCATAACACCGATATAGGATAGGAGTCTCAATGTCTGCCAAATCGGGTATGCCAGCCTACGCATAACACCGATATGGGACAGGAGTCTCAAGGTCTGCCAAATCGGGTATGCCAGCCTACGCATAACACCGATCTGGGATAGGGGTCTCAATGTCTGCCAAATCGGGTATGCCAGCCTACGCAATACACCGATATGGGACAGGAGTCTCATGGTCTGCCAAATCGGGTATGCCAGCCTACGCATAACACCGATCTGGGATAGGGGTCTCAATGTCTGCCAAATCGCGCACTCTGATCTATAAGGAAAAGTACCCTCCGCCAAAGGAAGCCCCAAACCCTCTCCCCGATCTGATGCAATAACAACTGTCCGGTCAACCGCCCAAAATCCGCGGTTGCCGCATTACCCTGCCATCACAGCCTACCCGTGCCGAATCCCTAGTATCTGACTACACTATCCCAGCCCCTGCTCTAACCCGAGCATACTATCCCCTATGTCTAAGTGACTGAAGAACGAATGGAACATGGTTTCTCCTAAGTCAATTCCAACATGATAGTGTAGCAGAAAAAGGTGGCCTATCTAGGTGACCATTCAAGCATGCATATGTCCTTTTCTTAATGAACCCTTTTAAGTAGTCTAACCACATATCCCAACCTTTCATTTAACATTCAACAAGACATGGATTTAGCATGATTTCCAAGTAATTATACTACATATCTAAAGCATGGAAACACCACCGACTAACATGTAGTTTTCTAACAATGCAATTATTAACGAAGAAACCAGGATCTCATACAAGCATGCTAGGTCCATCTCACAGTTCTACTAACAACATGATCAAGAGCCTTCTAATAAGCCTAGTGATAAATCACAAATAGGAGGTTTACAACATCACCCACCTCGAGCGCTAATCCAAGTTCCCACAAGCGAAACCCAAGCTCAGCCCAAACACTCACCACCAATCTGTACAAAATACCCCAAAGGAAAGTACATAAGCTATTCATTCACAATTTCCAAAATCTGTCCCTTAATACCACAGTCCAGAATTCTCCAATTTTTACCTGCGAAAAATGCCCAGAAAAATCCAAGAAAAATACTCTCGCGATCCTCGCGACGAACCCGTCGAAACGAGTACCTGCACGCCCAAATCGGAGTTTCCTACGCTGAGATAAAAATCCGGCAAGGGGAACACCCCAATCCAAACTGTGCCAAATTTCTGCAACAAAGATTCACAGAAAAAGGAGATTCTCACCCTCGAGCAAAACCCACAAAAATCTGAGAAAAATCCAGGAGACTCCTTGCGAAGTGTAGATGAAAATTGCCTTTTGAATCGCCTCGATCCGACGTCTGAGCGAAAAGATACGGCAAGAACACCGTGGTGCTGTCCAAAAATCCGCGAAGATGAATGGGTCAAATGGGTGCTCGGAAAACTCCAAGGTCAGCACGGAAAACGAGGAACCTCAGAACACGGGAGTTGAAGTCCTACCTGTCATGAGTCCAACGGCGCGAAAATCGGCGAAATCGGATGTCGGGGTGAGTCGGGGGAGCCCAAACACTGAGAAGGGGCGAAACGGGTCGCCGAAGAACAAGCGTCGCGCCGCGCCGAAAAATCGCTAACCTCGGGATGCGTGCCCCTAAAAATCCTAGGGATGCTCAGTTGAAAGAGGAACAAGTAAAGGAAAAATCGCCCAAGAGAAATCCCTGTGAAAACCCGCTCAGAAAAAGAGCTAACAGGCCCAAAGTCCCTATTTATAGTCCCAGCCCACTACACTAACGGGCCGGGTTTTCGGGCGCAAGTTTCGGGCGCACTGCGCCCGGAAACCCGGTTGTACACCTCCCGTCCGACGCGCCCGAAACACCCTGGTGAGGCCACGTCACCCCACAACAGGGGACAGCGGTGCAAGGGGCCCGCCGCGCGCCACGTGTCCCCCCGCGGTCAGCGGGGGTAGGTACGGCCCGCCAATCGCGTGCCGACACGTGGCGCACTCGAGTGCGGCCGACCGCCCGCCTGGCGCCACTGTGCGCGCGCTGTCCCGAGGCGCCCCTCTGCGCACACCGTGGACCGCGCCCTCGTGAGCCAGCAAATCCCAAGCCGCCACGTGTCATGCGCCCGGTCCACCGCAACCCCGCAAAAACGCTGAGCCGTGCCGCGTGCGCCGGCCATTCCGGGCACGCCACGCGTCCCCCGCCCGCGGTCCATGCACCGCCGCGCCTCCCCGTGGACCGAGCTGCGTGAGCCGGCCAATAATAGGCCGCCACGTGGCTCAGGCCGGTCCACGAGCCTCCCCCATGCACCGAAAATCCCCGAAAACTTCCGGAAGCCCGTTTTTGGTCATCCGGACTCCAAATCTAACAAGCAAATAGCCGTTTCCAAGCGTTTTTCCGCGCTGAATCCAAATCCAACCTCAGATTGGCCCGAAACCTTTTCTAAAATTCGGCAAATGCAGCCGAAGGCCAAATCAGCTATCAAAGTCTCACAAGGTCCATCTGTGGCACCCCTTTGGTGCACCATGGGCCAGGCACACCAATACCAGGTGTCCTATACCGTGGATTCGTCGGAAAGTTGCATGGGAAAAACCAGAACACTACATCCTCCCCCACAAGAAAAAGTTTCGTCCTCGAAACAAAAATCATACCTCAAGCAGGGGCCTCGAACAAGTGGGGGTAAGCATCCAACATCGCTGACTCCAGCTCCCAGGTAGCCTCGCGCTCATCATGACTGCTCCAGAGGATCTTCACATAAGGGATGGCCCGACTGCGCAACTCCCTAACCTCACGGTCCAAGATCCTCAACGGCCGCTCAACATAGCTCAGGTTCTCAGCAACCTCCAAAGGGGTGAAATCAATGATGTGGGACGGGTCATGAACATACCTCCTCAGAGTCGATACATGAAAAACATTGTGAACACCTGAAAGCCTGGGAGGAAGCGCAAGCCTGTAGGCAACTGGCCCTAAGCGCTCCAACACCTCAAAAGGTCCAATATAACGAGGGCTCAGTTTCCCACGAATGCCAAATCTCCGAATCCCCTTCGAAGGCGAGACTTTCAGAAAAACATGGTCACCCACCTGGAACTCCAAGTCTCGCCGTCGAGTATCAGCATAACTCCTCTGTCGACTCTGGGCGGTCTCGAGATGTCGTCGGACCAATCTGACCTTTTCCTCTGCCTCTAATAGTAGATCAGGACCCAAGGTCTTCTTCTCACCCACGTCACTCCAATAAAGGGGTGACCGACACTTGCGTCCGTACAACGCTTCAAACGGAGCCATCTGAATGCTCGCTTGATAGCTGTTGTTGTACGCAAACTCAACTAATCCCAAGTGCCGGTACCACCCTCCTCCAAAGTCCAGAACGCATGCTCTCAACATATCCTCAAGGGTCTGAATAGTGCGCTCTGACTGCCCATCGGTCTGTGGGTGGAATGCTGTACTAAATCGGAGCTGCGTCCCCAAGGCTGTCTGTAAACTCCTCCAAAAATGCGAAACAAACCTCGGGTCTCTATCTGATACGATGGAAACGGGTACCCCGTGCAATCTAACCACCTCAGCCAAGTACACCTGCGCTAGACGATCCATCGGCCAAGTCATCTGAACCGGTAAAAAGTGAGCGGACTTGGTAAGCCTGTCCACGACTACCCAGATAGCATCCGCTCCCGTCTGTGCTCTCGGCAAACTAGTGACAAAATCCATCGTAACATGTTCCCATTTCCATTCAGGGATTGGGAGACTCTGCAACTTGCCAGCAGGTACACGATGCTCAGCCTTTACTTGCTGACAAGTTAGACAGTGTGCAACAAATCTCCCAATGTCTCTTTTCATCCCATTCCACCAAAACTGTGCCTTAAGGTCCCTATACATCTTAGTCCCACCAGGATGGATGGTATAAGGTGTATAGTGGGCCTCCCTCAAGATCTGCTCTCGGATCTCTGCATCCATAGGCACACAAGCTCGGTCCCTGTACCGCAGTACTCCCGCAGCATCAACTGAAAAGTCCCCTATCAAACCAGTCTGCATCTGCTCTCGAATCCTCGTCAAGTGGGGGTCCTCACTCTGCCTCTCCCGAATCCTGTCCAACAGAGTGGGCTGCACGACTAGAGACATAAGTCTAGCAGAGACCCCAGGGGACACAACCTCGAGCTCTAACCGCCTCATCTGCTCAAGTAATGGCGCCTGATCGGTGATCATCAAAGATAGACTCTGTACTGCTCTCCTGCTCAGGGCATCAGCAACCACGTTGGCCTTGCCAGGATGGTATAATATATCTACATCATAGTCTTTCAACAATTCCAACCATCTGCGCTGCCTCAAGTTGAGCTCCTTCTGTGTGAACAGGTATTTCAAGCTCTTGTGGTCGGTGTAAATCTCGCAGTGCTCCCCATACAGGTAGTGGCGCCACAACTTTAGTGCAAAAATCACTGCAGCTAGCTCCAAATCATGGGTAGGGTAATTCTTTTCATAATCCTTCAGTTGCCGAGAGGCATAAGCGATTACCCTTCCCTCCTGCATCAGCACGCAACCAAGTCCACTGTGCGATGCATCACTGTATATCACGTATCCTTTCCCCATAACGGGGAGGGAAAGGATAGGAGCCGACATCAATCTATTCTTTAATTCCTCAAAGCTCCTCTGACAATCCTCACTCCAAGTAAACTTAATCCCTTTTCGCGTCAAACGAGTGAGGGGTGTAGAAAGTTTCGCAAAACCTTCCACAAACCGACGGTAATATCCTGCTAAGCCCATGAAACTGCGGACCTCTGATACCGTCGTCGGTCGGGGCCAATCCCGGACTGCCTCGATCTTCGCCGGGTCTACTGCCACTCCAGCGGCTGAAATCACGTGGCCCAAAAAGGCAACCTCCCGAAGCCAGAATTCACACTTAGATAACTTGGCATACAACTTCCTTTCTCTCAGAAGTTGCAGCACGATCCTCAAGTGCTCCTCGTGCTCCACATCGCTCCGGGAGTAAACCAGGATATCATCAATAAAAACAACGACGAACCGATCCAGGTATGGTCGGAAAATCCTGTTCATTAAATCCATAAAAGCAGCAGGGGCATTTGTCAATCCAAAAGGCATGACGGTGAACTCATAATGCCCGTACCGCGACCTGAATGCCGTCTTAGGGATGTCCTCGGCCTTCACCTTCAATTGGTGGTAACCAGACTGTAAGTCAATCTTGGAGAAGACACAAGACCCTTGCAGCTGATCAAATAAGTCATCAATGCGCGGCAAAGGGTACTTGTTCTTGATGGTCACTTTATTCAACTCCCGATAATCAACACATAGTCGAAGTGATCCATCCTTCTTCTTCACAAATAGCACCGGCGCTCCCCAAGGCGATACACTTGGTCTGACAAAACCTTTGTCCATTAAATCCTGGAGTTGCGCCTTTAACTCTCGCAGCTCAGCCGGTGCCATTCGGTAAGGAGCCTTAGAGATTGGCGCAGTTCCTGGGACTACGTCAATCAAAAACTCAACCTCCCTATCCGGCGGCATACTAATCAGCTCTGGAGGAAACACATCCGGGAACTCGTGGACAATAGGGATATCCGCGAGTCCCGGGCCGCCGTAGGCTCCTTAACCACAGATGCCAAAAAGGCCACGCATCCACTGCGCATCATCTGCCTCGCACGGGAAGTCGAAACTACCGAGGCGAAGAAAGCACTCTGGCACCCTCTGTAAACAAACACCTCCTGGCCTGGCTCGCTAAAAGTAACAGTCCTCGCAGCACAATCAATCGTCGCGAAATAGCGAGCCAGCCAATCCATCCCCAGTATAACGTCGAAATCTCGCAGCTCACTAAGGACCATCAGGTCCGCTGGCAAAATCCAAGACTCAATCTGTACCGGGCAAGACCAACAACTCTCCTCTACATGCAATGTATGCTTGGGAATCCGTACCTCTAATGCATGTGGCAACCGACCTAACTCTAGCCCATGAGATGATGCAAATGCTCTACTGATAAAAGAATGTGATGCACCGGTATCAAATAAAGTGCGAGCTCTAATACCGAAAAGTAAAATGATACCTGCCACCACGTGGTCGGCTGCCGCGGAGTCCCCCACCTGGGCGACGTAGACTCGCCCGCTCTGAGCTGGTGGTCGGTAGTCTGTAGGGTGGGAGGAAGGAGCCCTGCTCGCTGGAGCATAAGGCCGCTGCTGGGGCACCGAAGGAACTGATGCTGAAGATGGAGCCTGCGGTGTCAAGAGAGGGCAAGTGGCTCGAATGTGGCCGGACTGTCCACACCGATAACAGCGGCCATACCTCTGGTCACAAGTATCCGCCGAGTGCTGTCCCCTACAAAAGATGCATCTAACCGGAGACTGGGGCTGCCTCGACTGCTGCTGCTGCTGCCTCTGCCGCTGTGACCCCTGCTGTCGCGACTGCGACCTCTGCTGCTGCGAGTGCTGCTGCTGTCGCTGGGGCTGCTGCTGCTGTGGGGGCCTCTGGGATCCCCCAGGCCCTCGCCGCTCCGAACGCCCACGGCCCGTAAACTGAGGCGGTGGCGGTCGGGGCGGCCTCCAGGAACTGGCCTGTCCCCCATCATCCGTCGCTGGTCGCTTCCTCTCAGAACTCTGAGCGACCAGACCTCCACGTCTAGAGACAACGTGGTCTCCCATCTCGACCCACTGGGCATGATCCACTGCCTCTGATAAAGTCTGGGGCCTCTGGGCGTGCACCAAGGTATAGATCTCAGGGCGCAGTCCTGTCTCAAAAAGCTCCACCTGGTGCAGCCCATCCCTGGCGACATAAGGCACGCAGTTGAGCAACTGCGTAAACTCCTGGTAATAGTCCCACACTGGCCGATCCCCCTGCTGGAGATTCTTCAAGTCATCTTCTATCTTCCTCTTCACGCTCGTGGAGAAATAAGTGTCGAGGATCAACCGCCTGAACTCCGACCACGGTAGCTGCCGGGTAATCTGGAACTCCAACGGCTCGACCCGGCGCCACCAAACATCTGCGTCCCCCTCCAAACAATGCACGGCCAAATGTACTCTGTATTTCGGGTCAATGAAGAAGTCTCTGAATAACTTCTCCATTGATGCCAACCACGATCCAATCTCCCAAGGGTGAGTGCTCCGCCCCGAGAACCTAGGTGGTTCTCGCTTACAGAACCGGGCGAGTTTGTCAGCAAACTCCTGCTCCTCTGCTGGGGTCAATGGCCTGATCACTCCCTGAGCCCCACTGCTAGACGACGGCGCCGTAGGGACTAGTGGAATAGCCTGCGGTACAACTGGTGGTACAGGGGCCTCTACAGTAGTAGGGGGAGGGGCCCCAACCTGGGCAAGTAACCGCTCGAACCTCTGCTCCTGTCGGCGGTGGCTCTCTGCCAACTGGGCCACCATGGCCCTCAGCTCACTGATCTCAGAAGGCCCGGACTGCTCCGGCTCCTCCGGGGGTATAGGAGTCCCCCGGGTAGGAATCTGCCGCCTAGGAGGCATCCTGCCACACAAGAAACCACGGGTCAGTAAACAAAACCACACACGACCCAATCCAGCGAAAGTCATGGACATCCCCCTATTCCTGTAACCTTATGTTGTCTGCAGCCAACATAACAGTCCACCAGAAATAGGCTATGCCGGTCCCTCTCCACTCACAGGAAGAGTTTAATAACAAATTGCCGACTTTCGCAAAATATCGCGTCACTCACGCCCTGCCTTCCTAGGGTCTGCCAAAAAGCCTAGGGTTTCCTAAGTCCCAACTGACCTATCCCTAAGCTCTGATACCAAACTAATCTGTCACGCCCCGGGTGTAAACCAGAACCCGGGCTCGTCCACAGATCCGCCGTGCACACGGTATTTCCCGTGTACACGAAGCGCTGGTAACCTGCTCAGATATAAAAGAATAATACAAGAGCATAAAACAGAGCTAAACTGAAACTAGTACATCTCAGACAAATGCTGGAAATAAAAGTACAATAATCTCTCATGAATATACATGTGTCTCTCCCAGCTCACGAAATAAATACAACCAGCTGGCCGCAGCCAGACCCAAAAATAAAAGAAAATACAACCGTCTGAGTGTACAGGGGATACAACAAAACTACTAAACTCGAGCCCGGGGTAGCAGCTATCTAGTCAGCGATCCTCTTACCTCGATCCTGGGAAGAGGGTCCCGCAACTCCAACAGATGACTCTGCAAAACAAAGGGGACAAGAAAAGGGAAAACAGTGGGAGTCAGAACTACGATAAAGACAGTAGCCTCCCCTAGTGGGTAAACCTCAACTCCGACCTGCCCACTAGGACTACCAGAGGCTAAAAGAATAAATGTGGTAAACTATAAGTATGACTACTGATAAAAGCTACCACTAATATGCCTCTACCTGCCCAGCTAAAAGATAGCTAAATGAATGCATCAGAATATCGAAGCCTGCCACATCGGGTATGCCAGCCTACGCATAACACCGATATAGGATAGGAGTCTCAATGTCTGCCAAATCGGGTATGCCAGCCTACGCATAACACCGATATGGGACAGGAGTCTCAAGGTCTGCCAAATCGGGTATGCCAGCCTACGCATAACACCGATCTGGGATAGGGGTCTCAATGTCTGCCAAATCGGGTATGCCAGCCTACGCATACACCGATATGGGACAGGAGTCTCAATGTCTGCCAAATCGGGTATGCCAGCCTACGCATAACACCGATCTGGGATAGGGGTCTCAATGTCTGCCAAATCGCGCACTCTGATCTATAAGGAAAAGTACCATCCGCCAAAGGAAACCCAAACCCTCTCCCCGATCTGATGCAATAACAACTGTCCGGTCAACCGGCCAAAATCCGCGGTTGCCGCATTACCCTGCCATCACAGCCTACCCGTTCCGAATCCCTAGTATCTGACTACACTATCCCAGCCCCTGCTCTAACCCGAGCATACTATCCCCTATGTCTAAGTGACTGAAGAAAGAATGAAACATGGTTTCTCCTAAGTCAATTCCAACATGATAGTGTAGCAGAAAAAGGTGGCCTATCTAGGTGACCATTCAAGCATGCATATGTCCTTTTCTTAATGAACCCTTTTAAGTACTCTAACCACATATCCCAACCTTTCATTTAACATTCAACAAGACATGGATTTAGCATGATTTCCAAGTAATTATACTACATATCTAAAGCATGGAAACACCATCGACTAACATGTAGTTTTCTAACAATGCAATTATTAACGAAGAAACCAGGATCTCATACAAGCATGCTAGGTCCATCTCACAGTTCTACTAACAACATGATCAAGAGCCTTCTAATAAGCCTAGTGATAAATCACAAATAGGAGGTTTACAACATCACCCACCTCGAGCGCTAATCCAAGTTCCCACAAGCGAAACCCAAGCTCAGTCCAAACACTCACCACCAATCTGTACAAAATACCCCAAAGGAAAGTACATAAGCTATTCATTCACAATTTCCAAAATCTGTCCCTTAATACCACAGTCCAGAATTCTCCAATTTTTACCTGCGAAAAATGCCCAGAAAAATCCAAGAAAAATACTCGCGATCCTCGCGACGAACCCGTCGAAACGAGTACCTGCACGCCCAAATCGGAGTTTCCTACGCTGAGATAAAAATCCGGCAAGGGGAACACCCCAATCCAAACTGTGCCAAATTTCTGCAACAAAGATTCACAGAAAAAGGAGATTCTCACCCTCGAGCAAAACCCACAAAAATCTGAGAAAAATCCAGGAGACTCCTTGCGAAGTGTAGATGAAAATTGCCTTTTGAATCGCCTCGATCCGACGTCTGAGCGAAAAGATACGGCAAGAACACCGTGGTGCTGTCCAAAAATCCGCGAAGATGAATGGGTCAAATGGGTGCTCGGAAAACTCCAAGGTCAGCACGGAAAACGAGGAACCTCAGAACACGGGAGTTGAAGTCCTACCTGTCGTGAGTCCAACGGCGCGAAAATCGGCGAAATCGGATGTCGGGGTGAGTCGGGGGAGCCCAAATACTGAGAAGGGGCGAAACGGGTCGCCGAAGAACAAGCGTCGCGCCGCGCCGAAAAATCGCTAACCTCGGGATGCGTGCCCCTAAAAATCCCAGGGATGCTCAGTTGAAAGAGGAACAAGTAAAGGAAAAATCGCCCAAGAGAAATCCCTGTGAAAACCCGCTCAGAAAAAGAGCTAACAGGCCCAAAGTCCTCTATTTATAGTCCCAGCCCACTACACTAACGGGCCGGGTTTTCGGGCGCAAGTTTCGGGCGCACTGCGCCCGGAAACCCGGTTGTATACCTCCCGTCCGACGCGCCCGAAACACCCTGGTGAGGCCACGTCACCCCACAACAGGGGACAGCGGTGCAAGGGTCCCGCCGCGCGCCACGTCTCCCCCCGCGGTCAGCGGGGGTAGGTACGGCCCGCCAATCGCGTGCCGACACGCGTCCGCACTCGAGTGCGGCCGACCGCCCGCCTGGCGCCACTGTGCGCGCGCTGTCCCGAGGCGCCCCTCAACGCGCCCCGTGGACCGGGCCCTCGTGAGCCAGCAAATCCCAAGCCGCCACGTGCCATGCGCCCGGTCTACCGCAACCTCGCAAAGACGCTGAGCCGTGCCGCGTGCACCGGCCATTCCGGGCACGCCACGCGTCCCCCGCCCGCGGTCCATGCACTGCCGCGCCTCCCCGTGGACCGAGCTGCGTGAGCTGGCCAATAATAGGCCGCCACGTGGCTCAGGCCGGTCCACAAGCCTCCCCCATGCACCGAAAATCCCCGAAAACTTCCGGAAGCCCGTTTTTGGTCATCCGGACTCCAAATCTAACAAGCAAATAGCCGTTTCCAAGCGTTTTTCCGTGCTGAATCCAAAACCAACCTCAGATTGGTCCCAAACCTTTTCTAAAATTCGGCAAATGCAGCCGAAGGCCAAATCAGCTATCAAAGTCTCACAAGGTCCATCTGTGGCACCCCTTTGGTGCACCATGGGCCAGGCACACCAATACCAGGTGTCCTATACCGTGGATTCATCGGACAGTTGCATGGGAAAAACCAGAACACTACACCATGCGATACGACCACGACTCAACCTCTGTCGTGCTCTAGCATCCTCTAAAAACACACTCCTCCTGACCTGGTCCACGGAGGGTCATTGACCAATCTCGACATCCCATGATAGCCTAACATTGGGATAACCAATCTCAATTCATGCTCAATCAACCTCTCTGAACTTTTGTAGGACTAACATCTCGATGATCAAATCCATGGTCCTAACAGCACTGGGCTGGACTGGCAACACTCATCCATGTGCTAAACGTGATCTGGAACCTGATCCTCACGTGCACAAGCTACAGTCCCATCTTTGGCCCACGCGAAGCTACCCATGCATTTCTGAAATACACACGAGCGGTGTCGGCATCAACCAAGCTCTAACTCTGATGACTACAAGAAAACCCACACCTGGTGAGACGCGATCCACTATCCTGGCGCTCTCCAACCGGCTGCCCATACACAACAAATAGATGCTGGTGGCTATCGCTCCAACTGCCTCGGCATCACGGCTCCATCTGCCTGTCGGTACATCGGATGAACCTCTTCATCCCCAAGGGGTAGTGGGGGTACCATCACAAACGGTAAAATTATAAGCCCTACTCTGGGACACTCTGCTGGTACCCCGCCTGTCGAAAACCTTATGGTCTCTGTCTCCCCTGAGACCCATGACCCTGAGACTGGAATCATGGCAACCTCGATCCACTTAACTATCTCAAAATCCGACGATGCTGGACGTCTCTCGCTCACCGTTCCTCTCGAACATAATCACTGATCCTTGGTCAATCCATCGAGCAGACACAATCCCTGTGTCTGAAGTCGGCGCTCGCCGAGATTACACCAAGTGATAAATATCCCAATGCAGTCCCCACTCAATCAGATCAACCTCCTGGGTCTCATCTTGGGCAACACGGGGCACACTACTCAACAATCACAGAAACTCGCTCCAGGTCATCAACTGCACTCCCGGTGGTCCAGCATGACGAACCCGACGCCACCAACTCTCGGTGTCCTTATCCAAAATGCATGACTAGCGCCCTGATGCTTCTCTTGGATGAACCAATCCTCGAGCAGTTCTTCCATAGCAGCGATCCAGCTCTCGGCCTCCCAAGGCTCCAAACTCTATCCAAAATCTGCAGGGGATGGAACTGGATGAAGTAAAACAACCGGTCAGCAACCTCGCTGCTCCTGCACTACTCACCGTGCAATCTGGGTCGAAGTCGACAATGTCGCGGCTGGAGATGCTCCTGGCGATACCCCGGAAGATGTTCCTTGCTCAACATACGCACCACGCGCTCCATGTTCTCTTCCTGGCGCCGCATCGCCACAAACCTCTGGGCTACCTGGCCCGCATCACTCAATTCATTCTGTTCTGTTCATTCCGCCTCCCGCTAATCGGGCTCCTCATCCAAGATCAAACACGCCCTCGCCGCTGCACGGCGTCTCGGAGGCAACATAAACCGCTGAAACAGAACAAACATTAGGACTAAAACTCTCTCGACCCAATCTAGCGAAAGTCTAAACATGTTAACCTTTCTAAAGCATTATGTTGTCTGCAGCCAACATAATCATCTTTAGAGAAATAACATGTAAGATCACTCACCCCAATCCTCTGGGGGAGGTAAAAACTCAATCAGGACTCTCGCTAAAGTCACGTCTCTGACGACAGTCACCCTACTGTCCAACCAATAACCTAGGGTCTCTAAGTCCTCAACGACCTATATTCCTAGGCTCTGATACCACCCTAATCTGTAACGCCCCGGGGTCGAAACTGCGACCCGGGTTCGCCAACAGATCCGCCATCTGTACGGAAACTGCCGCACAGACGAAGCGTCTACCCTGCAAGTCAGATCTAGAGCTAAAAACATGTATCAGAGCTGAAATAAAACTAGAAGCTACATATATCAACTGAACATCTGGATAAAATAAAAGTCTTCAATACAAAGTCTGTCTAGCTATAAGAAAAAGAAACAATCCTCACAAGCCTCTCAGAATGTCCAGTACAAAAGTGGAATCATAAAATACCCCGGGTACATCTACCTCAGACTCTCAATGCTGGTAAGGAACTAATCGGCCGCGTCCTCACCTCGAACTGCTGTCTCCGTGCGATCCAAGCCGGAACAGTTGCCCCAAACCTGTCACCGCAGCGGGTGTGAGATCTACGGCAGAAGGCAAATCTCAGTGGGTACCGTCCCAATATCCACGGTATGCCCACTAAGTCTACTGGAGGCAAAACAGATAGGTATGCAGATAGATAGATAAAGGGTAAGCTGAAAGAAAACTACAGCTAAAAAGTCTCAATCATAAAGCTCAATAAACTCTACCAATAACATGATATGCATACACCCTCTACTGCTAAGATGCCTCAGTATCAATGCTCAAAGGAAAGAAACCCATCTAAGAACATAATATGTAAACCACTCGCACACGAGGTGCCCAATCGACCCAATCGAACTGACTGCCTCATAGGGTCCAGTCAAGCCTGCGCCTACCTACTGCCGTTACATCCCGGAGGACCGGACTTACGTAGGGCGTCCGTGACTGCCACTAACTGGCCCAGCCAGAGGGACTGCGTCCGTAACTGCCACAAACTGGCCCAGTCAGAGGGACGGCGTCGACAAGTCGCGATACAAAAGTAACAGATCCACCCCGGGCGTGGCTCTCGAGGGGCGCGACCCCACCGAGGAAAAGGTATCCGCGCACTCTGTCGCTCAGTTGGCACTGCAGGCTATAGTCCAAAATCCACGCTCACTCTCAGAACGGAAAGACTCAGGATCCTCAAACATCTCGCACGACGGTCGGAGCACTCTCGACGACTCAGCTGATCAGCTCTCTCGAACCACGAGACACTAGCAAACTCTACCAACTCGTGGCACAAAACACACTGGCTGGAGATACTCCACAGCCAGGATCGACCCACATCTCAGGGCTAATAAAACCGGTCAGACAACACACAACGACCCGGGACCACCGTCAACCCCAACGGTTCCCAACGACACTAGCACAGTCTAAACTCAGCTACCGGTCTCCACTCAGCCCCCAGGCACGAGTGCAACAATGTCCCACAGAAACCTGACCCCTCGGCCCACTACCCGGGCGAGGCAACACTATGTCCAGGAAAGATGCAAAGCGTGGGATGTCTAATGCATAAAGGAACCTAGCCCAAATCCTCACGTGATCTGTCGGAGATCCCTCAACGACTCAATCTGATAATGCACAAGCCATGGCTAAGTCGGGAAACCTCCACGACTCGATCTGCCAGAACCCCAAAACTCTCATAACTAAGTGGGAGAACCACTTCCACTATCAAATCAGAGATACGTAACTCATGATCTAGAAATAATCTCCTCAACCTACAAGGGAGCTCAAATCCACCAGACACTAGGACTCATCCCAAAGCTCAAAAAGGGATCACTCGGCCCCCAGGCACGAGGTCTGATGCACCCTGAATCTATGCCATACCACTGGCGAATTCATAATTTAAAAACCGCCTTTAAAAAAAAATGCTGATTTTCCTTAAAACGGGCTTCCTCGATTTTTAAAACGATTCAGGTGCAATTATGGTGCCAACAAAACATGCAGTCTAGTGTCATATAGTATCTGGAGTATACTAAAAATAATCTGGGGTTCTACATAATTTTCTAAAAATTTCCAGGCAACTATCAGATCTAAAAACAGTGAAAATTGCATAATAAACATGATCAACATATGATAAATAAGCTAAACATGATCAATATGCTTACAGAAGCATTAGAGGGCATTCCATAAATCTCGAAGAAATTCCAACCCACCTGGAATGCTTTCCGCAGGCAATCGCTGAAGTCGGTGAAGTGCCGGATCCACGAACTGACGAAACCTCGGAAGTCGTGCCGCAAATCCCGAAAAAATCCCCGGAAGCTCCTTTAATTACCCTCGAGTCTTCACAAAATTCTGCGCGCAATCGGCTCACTCCTCGGCCAAAAATACAGTGCAGACAAGGGTTCAACTTCACCACTATCCATCAACAGCAAGCTCACTACATACAACAAATCCACCATCAGTTACAGCTTCCCAAAGTACCAATGCATACAATAATTAAAGTCCACAGCTCCCATACACTTCTTACATAAATCCTTAATACAAGGTTCCAAGCCCAAGCAAAACAGGTAATCCTCAGCACACACAAACACACTAATTGTCCATTAATTCCTTCACAAAACCACCCCAAATCAAACACATGTACTCACATAATTTATTCTGTAAGCTTCATTTATGCTCTCAACCAGCTCCAATTGCGCACAATTAATTAATGTTCACATACACAATTATTCAACTCCCCTTATTAATAAGTATGTGCACACACACAAACCCAGTTATTCATATCCACTTACTCTTAGTACAAAGCTTCACCCACCTCCTTTACTACACTCAATTTACGTTCCCCTGCACAAACACACACTCAGCACCAACCATCTCCTGCACACCCACATCACAACTTCACTACACACAACCTGCTCAGATGCCTTCCAAAAAAAACACAGCACAATCAAAATAAAGAAAGACACATAAGCTCGACCTCATAATTCACCCACATAGCACTCAAGTCCATCAATTAACCACTAACCCAGCACACACAATCATCCAACTCTGATAAAATCCGCGAGTCGCCCTCTATCCGGCTCCGCACAGCACCTCGCCGGACTTCGCGCATCCATGAGGATAACCTGTGAGCAAACAGAAGGGGGAAAAACAAGAATCAAGATCAATCTGGCGAACACGCGCGATCGCCGGCGAAAACCGACCCCAAGCGACGGAAACGCTGCGCGCGTCGCGCGGAAAAATTCCTGCGCTCGCGCCGCAGGAAGCTGCCTGGCTGCTGCCGCGCTGCGCTGCGGCATGCCGCCGCTATCGTGCAGCGCCAGGGCCATGCCGCGCGCTAGCAGCCGCTGCCTGCAGCGCACGGCCGCCCATGCGCTGCGCGCTGCGCGCCTGCGCGCTACGCACCCGCGCGCCTGTGCGTCGCGCGCCCACAGTGCGCTGCGCGCGCCGCCTTGCTACGCCCGCGCGGCCACCCAACAGCCTGCGGTCCGCCAACCCTACACCAAACCCTCCAACCCACCAACACAAAACCAAGCCAGCACCAAGGCAAACAATACAAAATAAAATCCAACATAAAAACCCCCAATCCGAGCTCTTCTCCAACAAAAATAAAAACTGTAACTTACTTCGCCGAGCTCGACGCGCGCGCGCGCTCCGCTCGCTCCATGAGGCTTCAAGCAGTAAAACACACCAACTCTCTCATTCCCTTCATCTCCTTCCATCTCTTTTTCCTTCTTTTCTCTTTTTCTCTCTTCCTCTGCTTCTACTTAATTCCCCTGCTGCATTGTTGAAGAAGGTAAGGTGACGTGGCAATTTAATTAGCCACAGGCTAATTAAGAGGGTGGGTAGCTGTCACAAATAGGGGAAAAAGTCCATAATACCCTCCATGAGGAAAAATATCTAAAGCACTTAATAAACATTTACGTTCCTCTAAGCTGCTTTCTAAATCCAATACTTCACAGACAAAGCCATCAAATTAATTAATTAAATTAATAACATAATCCATTAAAAGCCTTCGCCAACTCGCTTTTTGCCTTCGGGTCCTCCGCGTCAGTCCGGAACCTCCCGAACTTCGCCGAAATATGAAAGTACACCCGTTCCAAGTATTCCCCAAATTTTCTGCACTCCACTGTGAAGTCGAGGCTTCCCCGAAACCAGTCCTCTAACGGCGGACAATGCCCGAAAAACCCCATATCAACCTGGGGCTTCAGCGTTGATCCGAGCCGACCCGAACTCATCTGTAATCTAATATGGAACACGCTCGAGCGATTTATCCACACCGCGCCATCTCACGAGGTCGGTGCGCTATCCGAAATCCTGATAGTCTACAGAACTTCTCAAAGGATAAGACAAGTTCAGAGGGACAAGTTCAGTGCTTCAAATGTCGAGGCTACGGCCACATTGCAACGGAATGTCCCAACAAGAATCCGGCTAAGAAGAAAGCGATGCAAGTTGTTACTTGGGATGACAACTCCACGTCAAATGAGTCATCCTCAAGTGATGAAGAAGACAACGCGACAGCTTTCCATGCGTCCACTACATCTTCACCCTTCATGTGCTTAATGGCAAGTACATCCGACTCACTGTCCAACTCCACTGTTGAAAAGATTGCAACGGACGATGAATCAGATGATTCGGAAGGTGAAGATTTTGCTCTAGCCTACCACAGACTGTTGAGGGATTCAAAGAAACTGGCTAAGCAAAACAAGGGGTTGAAAGGGAGATTGCAGGATCTCGAAGAAGAAGTAAAAAGGGTAACCTCTCTCTCAACCGATCTTGAAGTGGAAAGGGATATTTGATTAAAACAAATGTTTCCCTTCAAGAGTCCAATGAGCAACTCGAGAAGAATTATATGGATATGGTGAACAAAGCGAATTACTTCTTGAAGCTCAACGGCGAGGCTCGACAGGAAAAATTGGAAATGACAGAGACCATACGCCAACTGAAGGACGACTTAAAGAGATTTTCTTCTGGAAGGAGTAAGTTGGACAGACTTCTTGGTCTTGGTCAAAGAAATAAGTTCGGCCTCGGATACACTCAAACTGGAGACATTCCAAGTTCGAGTGGTACAGTATTTGTGCCTCAGTCGGTATCTCCTCCTCCGACACCGGAATTCACGACAAGCAACGACAACAAGCCTACTACATCTCCTCGGGATCGTCAAGACCTAAGGTATGTTTTCGTTGTGGCATTTCAGGGCACATAAGGAGAAATTGCAAGACGGAAGCCAAACGCACACCTCAAGCACCTCTTGCAATGACTACCAAAAGGCTATTCCTCGAAAAACAACTGCAAACTATTTGAAGGAAAAGAGCCTTGGTAGTACACCGCTCAAGACGACATCATCAAGGAGCAGCAATTCTTCAAGCAAGACGCTCTCACCTAGGAAATCAACTTCACGATCATTACCGACGCACTCCAAAAAGGTTTGGGTGCGCAAAGGTGAAATTTTCCCTGTCTTGCTACCAATGTTTCCTTGCATGCATATGATAGTTCGTCTTGGTACCTGGATAGCGGGTGTTCCCGTCATATGACCGGTGACAAAAACTGTTTTCAAACATTTGAGAAAAACTCCGGAGGACTTGTTGTTTTCGGAGATGGTCGGTCTTCCAAAATTGTTGGAAAGGGAACGGTAGCTATTCCAGATGGCCCGGTTCTAGATAATGTGTTATTTGTTCATGGCCTTAAGACTAACCTCATAAGCATAAGTCAACTTTGTGATAGTGGTTATTCAGTTAATTTTTCATCTGATAAATGCACTGTAACTGACATGAACCATGCTTTCTTTTTAAAGGGGGTTAGATCAGAAAACAATTGTTATGTAGTTCCTCATAAGATTTCTGAAAAATGTAACCTAGCATCTTTGAAAAATGAAACACTTTGGCATGAAAGGCTAGGTCACATAAACTTTAAGGAACTTGCTAGAATTTCGAACAAAGATGTGGTCAAGGGGGTTCCGAAACTTTCTTTTGAACAAAACCTTGTGTGTGGCGGTTGCCAAAAAGGAAAACAGTCTAGGACTGCACACAAGAACTTGAACCACATAGGTACAAAACGGCCTTTGGAACTTTTGCATATGGACTTAATGGGGCCAACTCGTCAACCATCTCTGGGAGGTAAATGGTATATTTTCTTATTGGTTGATGATTTTCTAGATATACTTGGGTAGCATTCTTAAAAGAAAAAGCTGATACCTTTGATTCTTTTCTCGAAATCTGCAATCGTATTATGACTGAAAAGAATGATAGGATTACTCGAGTTAGGAGTGATAGAGGTGGGGAATTCATAAATTCCAAATTCATTGATTTTTGCACTTCTAATGGCATTAAACATGAATTCTCTGCACCTTACACACCTCAACAAAATGGTGTAGTCGAGCGCAAAAACAGGGTCGTACAGGAAATGGCACGTGTTATGCTTCACAGCCGGAACTTACCTTTTTATTTTTGGGCTGAAGCGGTGAACACTGCTGTTTATGTTATTAATCGCGTGTATTTGCGCCCGGGGACATTGAATACACCATATGAACTTTGGTTTTGTAGAAAACCTAACATCAAATATTTTCGCATCTTTGGGAGTCGGTGTTTTATTTTACGTGATCGTGAGAATCTTGGAAAATTTGACTCTCGAAGTGACGAAGGGATTTTCTTAGGTTATTCTACAAACAGCAGAGCATATCGAGTTTTTAACTTAGAATCTAAGACGATCGTAGAATCGATAAATGTTAAGGTAGATGAAGCTTTTCACTTTGAATCTGAAAAATCTACCCTCGATATCTCTCTTGATGATGATACACCTGCTAATGCATCTTCTTCTAACAATTCTTTCGATAATAATGTTGATGCATCTAACGGTTCTTCAAGTTTATCTGATGTGCAGGAATCATCTCGTGTACCTCCGTCTACTCCTCTACCTCAAACGTTACGCATCTCCAAGGATCACCCTGAATCGAACATCATTGGAGATCCACAAGAAGGAGTTAGAACACGGAGACAATTGGTTTGCGGATTTGCATGCTATGTATCTCAAATCGAACCAAGGAATGTTGATGAAGCTCTCCAAGATGACTACTGGATTAAAGCAATGCAAGAAGAGCTCCATCAATTCGAGCGAAACAAAGTCTGGGAATTAACGAAGCCTCCGAAGCAACACAATGTGATAGGTACCAAATGGATCTTCAAGAACAAGAAAAATGAAGAAGGTACTATCATCAGGAACAAAGCAAGGTTAGTTGCTCAAGGCTACTCTCAAGTAGAAGGTATAGACTTTGATGAAACTTTCGCCCCTGTAGCTAGACTCGAGTCCATTCGTATATTGTTTGCGATTGCTTGTCATTTTAAAATCAAATTATTTCAAATGGACGTTAAGAGCGCCTTTTTAAATGGGTTTTTAAATGAGGAAGTTTATGTGGCTCAACCGAAAGGTTTTGTGGATCATAAACTACCTAACCATGTTTTTCGTCTGAAAAAGGCTCTTTACGGTCTGAAACAAGCACCGCGAGCATGGTACGAAAGGTTGACAAAGCACCTTTTGGAAAAGGGCTACACTCGAGGGGGAGCTGACAGGACTCTCTTTGTGAAGCATTATCAAAACAATTTCATAGTTGCTCAAATCTATGTCGATGACATTGTTTTTGGCGCAACAAGAGATAATGATGCTTCTAAATTCGCGGAGACCATGGAAAGCGAATTTGAGATGTCCATGATGGGCGAATTGACTTATTTTCTTGGATTACAAGTTAAACAAAACGATGAAGGAATTCACTTGTGTCAATCCAAGTATGCACTGGAGTTGGTCAAAAAGTTTGATCTTGAAAATTCTAAGGATTTTCCGACTCCAATGGGAACTAGCCATAAGGGACTTGGAAGTGAATCACAAAGTGAGAATGTAGACGAGAAACTGTATCGCAGTATGATTGGAAGTCTACTATATCTCACGGCTAGTCGCCCGGATATATCCTTCAGTGTTGGGATTTGTGCGAGATATCAATCAGCACCGAAGGAGGTTCACCTGAAAGCGGTGAAACGGATCATCCGATATATCAAAGGTACAATCAATTTCGGAATTTGGTATCCTATGGGAACGACTTTGGATATTGTTGGATACTCAGATGCCGATTGGGCTGGATCAGTGGATGACCGGAAAAGCACGAGTGGTGCATGCTTCTATCTTGGCCATTGCCTTGTTGCATGGCACAGTAAAAAGCAGAACTGCATAGCACTCTCGACTGCCGAAGCGGAGTACATTTCTGCAGGAAGTTGTTCAACCCAATTGATTTGGATGAAAAGCGTGTTGAGCGATTTCCGGATTTCAACATCTTCGGTAACCATTTTATGTGACAACACTAGTGCTATTAACATTTCTAAAAACCCTGTGTTGCACTCTAGAACAAAACATATTGAACTTAGATATCATTTTCTTAGAGAGCTAGTTGAATCAAACATTCTTCAACTGTCATATATTTCAACTGAGG
Source organism: Tillandsia fasciculata (assembly GCA_029168755.2). Classification (NCBI taxonomy): domain Eukaryota; kingdom Viridiplantae; phylum Streptophyta; class Magnoliopsida; order Poales; family Bromeliaceae; genus Tillandsia; species Tillandsia fasciculata. Next base: position 255,356 of record JAQOTM010000142.1, on the reverse strand, counting down.
ATCAATTAGCTGATATCTTAACAAAACCTTTGGATCAAAAACGTTTTATTCACTTGCGTAAAGCAATTGGCATGCTTTCCTTGAAATAAACTCTTTTGAAACCTTTGCTTAGGTTAGGTTTTGTTTTTGTTTTTGTTTTGTTCTTTATCTATGTTTTGTACATAGGACATTAATTGAGCATAAATCATAATTGACTTTAATTGCATCCTTTTATGCATTTAGAAATTTATTATGCTTTTGATGTCATAATATTTCAATGTTGCAATGATCATTTACGTTAATTAAACCATCTTTTAAGTGATCAAAGTCAATTTCTCTCTCAATGATCTCTTGGTATAGTCATTATCATATTTGATTGCTTAGTCGAGTATGAATTCGAGATCAATGGTTTGGTTGAATACCTTATATATTAAATAATTGATAGCCAATTGAGGGGGAGTCAATGAAATGTAAAATGCTCAAAAGATGTGGAAAGAGTTACATCCCAATGAGGAGTGTGAAAACTACCACCACATGGAGAAAATGAAAAAAGAAAAAGATACTCCATGAATGAAAAGCAAATTTTTGTTTTGAAAATTGTTGATGAAATTCATATTGAAATACTTGACTCAGTCGTATTTCATGGTTGGTATAAGGTGGGATTTTTAGTAAAAGATGCTCAAAGAGCCACTCCTTCAACAGATTGTCTAGATATATTATCTAACTTATCTGGGATTTCAAACATCTATTGATCTTGGTACTTCATTTTCTTTACTAAAATTGATGATTTGATAAAGGCATTACACATAAGATCAGGATAGATGTAATTGAAGTTGTTCAACTTTAAGTGTTTTAACTTTCGTAAATTTTCGTTTCATTTTTGGGTATTTTTGATAGATTTTGCATAATCTATTTCTTGTTGTATGAAACGATGTCTTTTGTTTAAAGTTGACATGGTAAAGTGCTTACATACTTTTTCTGGATTTTATGGAATTTTTCTGAATTTTTCTGGAGAAAAAGTTGAAGCCGATCCGGATCGGGGTAAGTGATCCGGATCCCGAACGCAGGATTCTTCCTGCGGGTAGCCGATCCGGATCACATTCTCGATCCGATCCGGATCACGGCTAGGGTTTTTATAAGAACAAAGAGGATTTGATTTCTTTTACCCTAATCTTTTGTTCTAAAATCTCTAGAGCTTCTCTCTCTAGATTTCTTGCATTTTGGAGCTTCCAAACTCAAAGTTCTTCGGATTCAAGTAAGTTTTATTGATCAAAACTCGGTTTTTCACAGTTTTTATGGTTTTTCATCAAACGTGAGTTGAAATCTTGGAACTTTTTCGTTTGTGAATGGTTTTTGATCAAATTTCTTTTGAAATAAGAACTCTGGGTCAATTAGTTTTGCTTTTATGCTGGGTTTTCTCAAGATAAACGAGTTTTTAGGCTTCGATTTCTAAAAATTCTGGTTTAGGGCATAAAAGAGGAATTTTTGAAAATCATGGAATTGATCTATTTTTAAAATTCTTTTTGGAAAACTAATTTGATTCTTGGCTTCTCTACATGATTATGATTGTCTAGGTACAATTTTTCAAATTTTTCAAAATTGACGATTTTTCATATGTTCTTGAGTTGGTTTTCACAGGACACTTTCTCAAAACTCAGAGCACTCACACCAATGGCACTCTCCTGGTTAATCCTGCTACTGGTCACGATGGTGCACACGAGCACATCTGTTAAAGAAGAACCAGGTGTTTCAACTCAAGACAAAACGAACGAAGCCAAGGAGGACAGCTCGGATTACGATGAGGAAGAATGGGACGAATTCTTCAAAGATGTTCAACGAAAAATTGATGAGGAGGACAGGAAATTTACCAAAGGAAAAAGATTAATGAAATCTGCCTCAACAACCAAACAGTATACGAGAAGGAAAAATGTCCAAAGAAGTGCGAGTCAGCATAGTGGGCCTCTCACCAGAGCACGCTCACTTTCTGGAATTCTGCAAACTGAATCTCCATGGGTTTCGGGACTGGATGCACCATCTGCATCTACACAGCATCCATCACACTCAAAGACACGGACAACTGACACAGAGACTTTGGAATCGATTCGTCAGGAACAACAAAGACTCTCTGCTGCACAAGAGAGAATATCGAAAGAACTTCAGCAGATTTCCTCTGAACACAAGAAGATCAAGAAAAAGTACTCAAATATTAAGAATTTGCTTAAAGGGATTTTGAGCAAGCTGAGTTGTACTAGTTCAGATTCTTCAGACTGAGCAGCACCTTCTGTTCACTTTTTCTATGATCTTACTCTCTTGCAGTTCGCAGTTCTTGGTTCTTAGTTTTCAGGACTTAGTTTTTCTTCTTACTTTTAGTTTAGTTCTCAGTTTGTGGATATTAATAGAACTTTTTTTTTAACTCTCCTTACATATTGTAGCTCTTGCTACGTTTTGGCTTTGTTTTGTGACAAAAAGGGGGAGAGAGTTAGAGAGAACTTGAACAATGAATGGATGATTGTGAATATCAACTTTGTGAATATCAAGGTAAGTATGACTCCAACTCAACTTTGGTTTTTCTTTGTGATTTGTGACATGCCTCTATACTAACTATTTGACTAACTATTTGGGCATGTAATATGACTAACAAGTTGATGTTGGACTAACATACTTTGACATTTGGTTTTTGATTGCTTAGAAGATATGTTGGTTTTAACTATGATTCTCTTACATATCTGAATTTTTCAAATGTCATGATGAGAATAAACTCTATCTCTGTAGTTGGTTTTGTATGTTTCAATTCTTGAGGTATCTAACGATTTTGTTTGTCAAGAATGCTTTCTGTGTGCAGAGATTACAGATGTCTAAGTCTAGAGTCTGTTCTAGGAGTTTATCTCATGTTTTTAATTTCTGGATCTCTTTTGTAAATTTTTGTTGTATGGTGATAGCAACAAAAATATCTTTTTGAATTTTCTTTTGTGGATTTGTGTTTTGTCACGAAACCGCCAAAGGGGGAGATTGTTACGGAATTTGAGTTGGCGTATTTCGTGAATGTATTAAGTCTTGAAGATTGAAGATGAAGAAACTTTGGATCGTATACCTCAATCTCAAGAAAGAAGAATTCAAAAGGATCAGGTACGTTTAACTAAAGAATTTTGATGATCCGAATACTTCTTATAGTGTAGAAACACCTGGAAGAGGTTTTAATTGCTTAAACATCAAAAACTGGACATGGGACATGTTCAGGATCCGGATCGGGCTTGCAATCCGGATCCCGAAGGGTGTTGGTTCATACACTGGTTCAATCCGGATCGCAGCATCCTCTGATCCGGATCCCGAACACTAGTTTTACCTGTTTGCTTTCTCGATCCGGATCAGGAATTGCAATCCGGATCCCGAACATGATGTTTTGGTAAAACTGTATGAACGATCCGGATCGGGGACTACGATCCGGATCCCGAACAAGCAATTTTCTGGAAACCGTCTTTTGTGCTTCTGCAATCCGGATCGCCAAATCCAATCCGGATCGCCGTCGGTAAATCTTTCCAGAAAAGGCTGTTTTTGATCCGTATATTCTTCCTAGGGTTTCTAACCTATAAATAGGCCCTGTATTCATTTCTAGGGCATCCGCTATTACAGAAGAAAATAGCCGAAAAGAAAAAATCCACATATATAGAGAAGAAAGGAAATCAATAGATTTATTCTATGTTTCTTCATCTATATTGATTGATTTGATTCTAGGTTTTCCATACTCACATTTTGAGTAGAATCAAATCAATGAATACTTAGATGGTATTTCCGATCTATCTTTAATCTAAGTATTCGGCGGATCATCACCACCCAAACAAACAACGATTTACCCCAAAATCGGCGCGTGGACTCGCGTGGCCTTGTGGATTCAAGGTGCAACCGCTCTCGTGGATTCGGAGCGAGGTACGTTCGTGGATTCGAAGCGTGCCATTGGGTGAAGACCGTGGATTCGGTCGGACGTCGTGGACTCGACGTTGGACGCTGTGGATTCAGCGTTGGGCGCGGATCGTGGATTCGAGAAGCGTCGTGGAGCGAGCGGGAAGATCTACTAGGAGCGTATGGTAAAAGGTTGAGTCGTCTGTGAGTACGTTATATCACCTTGTACGTGTGTTAATTCTAGTGGATTTCGCCGTGTTATCGGTCCCGTGGTTTTTTACTCCGGTTTGGAGTTTTTCCACGTAAAAATCTTGCGTGTTCTTTTATTTTTCCGCATTGGGTTTATTGCGCAATGATTTTTTGAGTGTTTATTGTTTACACCTATTCACCCCCCTCTAGGTGTTTTTTCCCCTATTTAGATCCAATTACTTATAACCCAACACAACCGAGCCATCATGAAGCTCTCTAATGTGGATGGAAGTGATCCATAGGCCATACAAAGCTTCCCGACCACCCCTCCCCGGCCGGAGGTGGCCGGAGCGCCAGCGACCGAGCTTGAAGTCAATTTCGGGTCATCCATGGTGCCTTGGGTTTCGGGTTGCATGGTTGCCATGCAACAGCATGGTTGGGGTCCTCTCGGCCCCAGAAACATTTCTGGGTAGGTGGCCGGCGTCGAAGAAGGCCGCCGGCGCCGGAGCAAGGAGTTCGGCCAACCATGCAAAAACCCGAAACCTAGGGCATCAAGTTTCTCCAAAAATACTTAACCCTATTCCATAAAATTTTGCAGAAATGATCAACATGTCCTACAGTCCTCACATACCCATTTTTAGCTTTGTTGGTGCACTAGTTAGAGAGATCGGCCGCGGCGGAGCCATTATTAGGTTTCCGGCCAGATCTTGTTCCCGCCGGCCAACCGACATGCATGGGGGCTCGGCCTTGTGCATGGAGCATCCTAAGGACCTAATAGGTCCACTGCTAAAGGCTCCGGGCTCAAACATTCAAAGGTTAGTGAGCCTTACCTTTGCCGGACTCGAGGAAGATAGGAAGTAGCCGGATCTCACCCTCCCTCCTTCGCGCGGCTTCGGCAGGCTCCAGCAAGTCCTTCAACCACCGAGGACACCACAGGAACACCCCAGCCCTTCCTGGAAGAACTTTGATCCAAGGTTTTCCTTCCCTCACTCTCTCTCGGGTTTGCATATATAGTGGTGCTCCTTCGTCTCCCCCAACGTTCGAGGCTGAGTCTGGGAATTTTAGTGGAGGGTGGACGTTTCCAATCCCCAATAAACCCCCGTGCAAGAGCCTCAAGAATTCCAACAGCCACTCTCCAACTTAATGCATTGATTCCTTTGTAAAATAACCATGAACCCATTTCACACTTATCCCAAACCTCCGAGGCTTTCTCAGTGGATGCAAATTGCACCCAACACCCTCTAGTAGGAAGCCCTAGCATCTAAGCACATAAAATATTAACCCTTTTCACAATTTAGTCCAATTTTCGACACTTTTCACGCATTTCGAGACAATCCGATCGTCGTTTTGCGGAACGGACTTCGCCACGACGTCCGGCTCGTCGAGACCTATCAGGTAGCGTATTTGTTTGGTTTGTTTGACGCTTGGATAAAAAGTCGTTCCATAAAGTTCGTTGAATTATCGCGCGTGGCACGCACTTCGATGCACCCGGGTTGCCGATCGCGCAAACCGTCAGTGCCATTGCGCTCAGAACGTCGAAAATAGCTAGAATCCATTACTCATACCCCTAGGTTGTCTTTTAAAATAGTAAATCGGCCGTTAGTGCTTTAAGGGGTTTAAATTTCGAGGGTTACTATTTACTTTAAGTCACGGGGCCCGCTTTTTGATTTCTGATTTCTGGAAGATCCGACCGTCGGATCGAAAACATATGAATATGAAACTTCTATGTTTCGATGAGACGATCGCAATGGTGATCTCGGATTTTCCAGATCAGACCCCGATCAAAAGTTGACATTTCTGGGCCACTATTGACCCACTATTGTGCCAAAAGGACTGATTTAGTATATTCTAAAGCAAATAGAAGTCTTTAAATTCCATATTACTACATAGGGTTATAGCCTAACATGATAACAATCATAAAGGCTAATCACATTTATGCATGCAATTATTTTCACATCCATCATAAAAATAATATTTATCCTCTAGGCATGCAAATCTATCCTCTATCTTTGGCAACCAACAGTTGCACTTTTCATCTGTGTCCTTTTACACATGCACATCTATTCCTCTATCTCTGGCAACCAACAGTTGCACTTTTTCATCTGAATCCATCTACACAGGCAATCATAATCATAATTACCTAACGCCTCTAACAGGCTACTATCATGCTTCGAATCGAAAAGCAAAGGAGCAAGGGGAGAGGTCACCCAATTTCGGCAGAATTTCCTACCTTGTGGTGTACCCAATTGCTTGTAGACACTTGCAATTGGTCTCCGCGCGATTCCACTTGCCTCCTCGAGCTTGCACGCAAAACGGTGCACATCCCTTGAGTCCGCACGCAAAACGGTGTACGTCCACCAAACCTGCGCGCAAAACGGTGCACGTTATTAAATTAATAACCCACACGTAAAATGGTGCGCGCCACTTTAATCGGCACGCAAAACCATGCGCGACAACACGACCTGCACGCGAAACGGTGCACGTACCTCAAATCTGCACGCAAAACGGTGCACGTCCGACTGTAGGGTTGCACGCAAAACGGTGCACATCTTTTTCCTAGCCTGCACGAAAAACGATGCAAACCATTAGATTCTACACGCAAAACGGCGAGCATTGGTCCAACCCGCACGCAAAACGGAGCACGTACCCTGTATTGGCACGCAAAACGGTGCACGCCCCATTGTAGGGTTGCACGCAAAACGATGCATACTTTTTCGACCCTGCACGTAAAACGAGATGCATTGTTAGAGTCTACACGCAAAACGGTGCACGACAATCCAACTTGCACGCAAAACGGAGCACGTACCTCGGGTGGCACGCAAAATGGTGCACGCCCCTTTTTCAACTTTGCACGCAAAACGGTGCACGTTTTCTGAGTTCGCGTCCAAAACTGTGCACATTCGCCATATCCGCATGCACAACGGTGCATATCTCCCATGAGCGACACGCAAAACGAGGCGCGCCCAAAATGCCCGCGAAACTCGCGTAGTAAAACGGCACAGTAAAACTTAGTCCCTATTTCGCACATAGGCAAAGGGGGTCAAATCCAAAATCCAAGAAGGGCATTCGAAACTGTGCCAAATATACCGCAAAACGACAAACGGGGCCTACCTCGACAATGCCGTGTCGTCCACCGTGTCCTTTAGCTCTTTGGAGCACCTTGCGCGCTCCACGGGGTCCACGGCGCGCTCGTGCGCCCTCGAAAACCCCGCCTCGGAATCGCCCGTACCCCTCCTGGTACGCTCGGGTGAAGCCCAACAGGGAGAAAAAGGAGAAAAGGGGGCAATTCGGGCCTAAATAGGCCATTTCCGGACTTTCGGGCGCCCGAAAACTTTCGGGCGCCCGAAAACTTTCGGGCGCCCGAAAACTTTCGGGCGGCTTCGGGCGCCCACAGTAACCTGCCCGCCGCGGTCCACGCGTCCACGCAGCGCCAGCTGGGCGCCACGTCATCAACGCTCGGCCAGCCAGGGGTCGACACGTGTCCCTGGACCCGTGCACCGCGACCAACGAAATGTGGCGGCCAATCAGGGGCCGCCACGTGGACCGCACCCACGCTCCCGCTGACGCCGGCCGCAGTGACGCGTCGCGTCAGCGCGTCGCGTCGCGCTGACCGACCAATGGGAGGCCGACACGTGGCCTGCCCCTGCTGACACCGCGCCAGCGCCCGCGCGCGTTCCCCGCGCACACCTGCGCCCTCGGTCGCCGCGGCCAATGGGGAGACGCCACGTGGCGTTTCCCCACCTACCACGCGGCCTCGGGCCGCGCGCCCCCGCGCCTCGCGCGGGAAAGGCTTGCCTCGGGATTCGCGCCCATGCCTCGGGATCCGTGCCAACTGCCTCGGGATCCGTGCCAACTGCCTCGGAATCCGTGCCAACTGCCTCGGGATCCGTGCCACAGTAACTTCCGGGCGCGCTACAGTAACTTTCGGGCGCATCGAAGTCCGGACCGGGCTGCTACTGTAACCGGTTCGCTACAATGGAAAAACCCGGTTCGCTGCAGCCCGAAAACCGGTTTGCTACAGTACTTTCCGGGCGCCCGGAACTCACTTTCGGGCGTCCGAAACTTGGGCCCAAGCCCAGTTTCGCCCGTTTTCGTCCGTTCTTGCCCGTTTCTCGCCCGTTTTCGCTCAAATTTGACGGGCAGCCACAGTTTAACTTAATTTACCTCATGGTACTTTAACTTTTCAGTTTGGACCACTTCTGGGTCACCCAAAGTCCCACTGTATTCGAATTCGCTGGAGGAGCCCGTTCTCACTATCCGGGTGTCCGATCAACGCGAAACTTTTACTGTGGCTTTAAAACATATTTACGGAGCTCCCGTAATTTTCTCGGAATTTTTCGAGACTGTGAATTTTCCACTTACAATCTGGGCCCACTTTCTCACATAAGATTCTAGATATCTTATTTTAATCCCGATTTGGGCCCAATTCATTTCCAGGTCACCCTGTACTTTTCTAACTCAATAAAAATAGTATTTCATACCATTTTTATTTATATTTTGTTTATATACCAAGTTCCGGTTCACTACATTCTACCCCCCTTAAAATAAGTATCGTCCTCGAAACTTGAATCACATCTCGACTCCTACTTGATCGAGAGGGAGGAATCTTGCCCTCACTATTGGGCTCACTGTATATCGTGACCGGCATCAAATTGCCTGCTCGCTGACACTACACGAGCAACCCATTCATGAATCCCTATCTCAATCCAGGGACAAACTCAGACCTGGTTGTCACGCCCCGGGGGTTATATTTTAGCGGAAACGGTACACAGAGGTAAGCGTAAGGTGCGTACAAAATTTTTTCTTTAAAACCTCCTTCCCCGGCGCGTGCCCAGACCCGCCACATATACAGATTCACTCGAAAGTCGGGCAGAGTCTCCTCTGTATATGCACGGCGTCGCGGCTATTACAACCGTCAAACACAAGCAATCACTTCCAATTAATCACAACAGTTCGAAGTAGTATGGTGCATGAAGACAAACCATACCCGTGGCCAGTCAAGTTGAAAGTATAAACTCACTGTTTTGAAAACAGACCCACACGGTCTGAGGTTTTGAAAACCGATTTGGAAAACGGCATAAATCCACAAGGTTTGGGAAAACGGGCCCACCCGACCCTAGACTTTTGAAAACAGTTTACGAAGTCCTTTTTCTTTTGTTTTCTAGTTGATTTGTTTAGAAAACGGCCAACCGGGAATGATAAGGAAACAGTAGTGCGTAACCAGAATGAAAGTACTCAACATCCACACGACCCCACGAGGGTATCGAGAACCACACAATAACCTACAAATCCGAATGAAATGCAGAGAAAGTAAGTACAACAGCATACTAGGGCCGCCTCGGCCCGACTGCTACCGCCTCGGCCTCACCGTCGCCTACCTCTACCCCCTGGAGGTACCTGTCACAGAGTGGGTAGTCAGCGACACTATCACAAAAATAGTACTAAAGCAGTAAAGTAGTACCAAACCATAAAGTAAGACTAGCCAAATAACCGCTCTACTCGTAACGGTAACTCGCAACCACCTGTACCACCTGTAACATCTGCAACCCCGGTAACACCTGTAACACCTGACCGCGTCGGGATCCAATCCCGGCGGTCCCACACCTGACCTTATCGGGATCCAATCCCTATAGGTCCCACCGCTCGCACCTTCGTGCCTCAAACCCCACACCTACGGGGCCCCACTACGTCACCTCGTGGGTACACCTGTAACACCTGACCGCGTCGGGATCCAATCCCGGCGGTCCCACACCTGACCTTATCGGGATCCAATCCCTATAGGTCCCACCGCTCGCACCTTCGTGCCTCAAACCCCACACCTACGGGGGCCCCACTACGTCACCTCGTGGGTAAACACGGGTCAAAGACCGCCTTTCCGGAAAAGAGCACCCTTTGCGGTGGCCAAACCGCGGATGCGCGTGTCGCACTCGAGCATAGTAACAAAACACGGGGTAATATAGTAAACCATAGAGCCATCAGTGTTAGTACAGGTTAACATAATATTTAATATCCTCCCCGGAACACTAACATTACTAAACCTCGGGAGAAAAACCCACCTTGTTGTCGCGCTCCTGACCGATGTTAGGTTCTCTCGCGTCTCGGGTACCCGCCCGGGCCTACACGAATCTCGATTTCGTTGGCTAGGGTTGAACGAGGGAAGACTCGCCCCGTCTGGTGTGCCCGGTCCCAAGGCAAAGGATGTACGGTGTTCCTCCTCCTCCTTGATTGCTCCACCGGTTACTCCACGCCGATTGACAGCGGTAAGGAAGGTTTGGGGAATCGAAAGTTTGGGAAATGGTTTTCGCTTTTCTTTTGGGGTTTCGTACGCAGGGGGTTTAAGGGGAGTTGTGGGGAAGTGGCCGGTAGTTGGGGGAAGTGGTGGGAAGTGGGGCGGTTAGTGGGTAGTTGTGGGGAAGTGGTGGGAAGTTGGGGCGGTTAGTGGGTAGTTGTGGGGAAGTGGTGGGAAGTTGGGGCGGTTAGTGGGTAGTTGTGGGGAAGTGGTGGAAGTTGGGGCGGTTAGTGGGTAGTTGTGGGGAAGTGGTGGGAAGTTGGGGCGGTTAGTGGGTAGTTGTGGGGAAGTGGTGGGAAGTTGGGGCGGTTAGTGGGTAGTTGTGGGGAAGTGGTGGGAAGTTGGGGCGGTTAGTGGGTAGTTGTGGGAAGTGGTGGGAAGTTGGGGCGGGAGTTGTACGACGGAAATAAAAAAACGCGGAATTGATTAAAACGGGTGCGAACCGGGGTCCGACCCGCCTCAAAAACCGTGCTGGTTGCCTGAATCGTTAGCCAACTTCCGGAATTTATTCTGGAAGCACCCGACGTCGGAATTCAAATCCGATTGCACCGCCATTCTCCGTTTCGCGAGCTTTATTAACTAGAAATACCCGCGAGTCCCGACGGTCTGACCGGGAACAAGAAATTATGGATCACCCTCCGAGTCTAATTGAACAATAAATAAAACCAAAAGCGGACTCAAGCAATTATTTTAAACCAGTGGTTACTACATCACTCACCTCTTAAAACGAGTTTCGTCCTCGAAACTCATTCCTGGTTCTCGGTAAAGAGATGGGGGTAACCCTCCCCCATCTTCGATTCCAGCTCCCACGTCGCCTCCCGCTCCTCGTGGTTGTTCCAGAGCACTTTCACGTAGGGAAAGACTCGGCTTCGAAGTGTCTTGCTTTCTCTTGCTAGGATCCGCACCGGGGTTTCTTCGAAGTTTAGGTCCTCCTTTAGTTCGAACGTCGAGACGTCCAGGACATGCGACGGGTCGGGAAGGTATTTCTTAAGCATCGAAACGTGGAACACGTCGTGAATCCGATCGAGGTTTGGTGGTAGGGCAAGGCGATAAGCCACTGGGCCAATCCGTTCCAGGATCTCGAATGGCCCCACATTCGTGGGCTCAGTTTGCCTTTTAACCCAAAACGCTTGATTCCCCTCGACGGCGAGACCCGTAAAAATACGTGTTCCCCTACCTGGAATTCTAAATCGCGGCGTCTCCGATCCGCATAGTTCTTTTGTCGACTCTGGGCGGTTAGTAAGCGCTGTCTGATGAGGCGCACCTTCTCTTCTGTTTCCTCCACCAACTCGGGTCCCAAAAGTTTCCGTTCTCCCAAGTCGTCCCAACAGATCGGGGATCGGCAGCGTCTCCCGTATAAGGCTTCGTAGGGTGCCATCTGAATACTGGCCTGGTAACTATTGTTGTAAGCAAATCCTACAAGTGGCAGACAACGCTCCCAACCGATTCCCCAATCAAGTACACAGGCCCGAAGCAGGTCCTCTAGCGTCTGTATCACTCGCTCCGACTGCCCGTCCGTCTGAGGGTGGAAGGCTGTACTGAAGTGCAGTTTGGTCCCCAGGGCTTGTTGCAGACTCTGCCAAAACTTTGAGACAAAACGCGTGTCTCTGTCTGATGTGATCGATGCCGGTACTCCATGCAGTCTCACAATCTCGCTGTGATAGACCTAGGCCAACCGCTCCCTGGTCCCGTTTGTGTGAATCGGTAGGAAGTGCACTGATTTTAGTTAGCCGGTTTACTACAACCCATATCGTGTCATGTCCTTGTTGTGAGCGCGGAAGTCCGGTGACAAAATCCATGGTGATATGGTCCCGTTTCCTCTCCGGTATCGGTAAGGGTTGCAACTTTCCAGCCAGTCGTGGATGTTCCGCCTTTATTTGTTGACACACTAGGCAATGAATTACAAATTGAGTTACATCCCTCTTCATCTTGGGCCACCAGAAGGTCTGCTTGAGGTCCCTGTACATCTTTGTGCCTCCTGGATGCGCTGCATAAGGGGCGCTGTGTGCCTCATATAGAATTTCCTTCTTTAATTCCGGGGTATCTGGCACGCAGATCCGTCCGCGAAATCGTAGGGTACCGTCGCCTTCCGCTGGAAAATCTCCTCCCCGACCCCGTGAGGTCTTGTCTTTTACGAGCTATAAGTACGAGTCCGCCTGCTATCTGCGACAGCCGCAATACCCCAAAGGCGAACACCCAAGCCCTAACTACACTTTGCCAATCCCTGCTCAAACCCGAGCAACATATAACCATCCGCCGAAGGAGTAGGGGAAGAAGAGACAATAGGATTCTCCTAAGTCAGTTCCAACACATATAGGGTAGCGATTAGAAGTGGTCTAACTAGACATCCCTGAAGTCAAACCTATCTCCTTATGGAAGAAAGAAGGGGAGCGCCATATAGGGGTTCAACATGTGTGTCAAGTAATCATACCAAATCACAATCTAACTGCACGTGTCCATAACCTGCTAATCACCCTCACTTGAATCAACCACCTATGCCTGTCCTAGAATCCTCAAATGATGTTCTCCCACAAGACGTCTCACAAAATCGCACTATGACGGTACATCCCCACCCCCTTAAGCAAGGTTAAACGCTAGAACAACGTCCAAGAAGCATGTAAGAGTTCCAACATGTCAGATTTCCACTATAATGTTTTCCACATGATAGGCTCACAATGATCTAGTTAAGCATGCATATCCATTAGGTGACCATTCGACATGTCCAACAAAGGGCTCACTCTACTATTCCTAGTGGTTATAACAGAAAAGAGAAGTAAACTACCCATAAAACACTCTAATATTCCTAGTGGTTATAACAGAAAAGAGAAGTAAACTACCCACAAAGACCATCCTAACCCAGATCCGACATCCGATCACTGCCTGCTATCCCCTGTTCTGGGATTCCTCATCACTGCTTCCCGGGGCAGCTGGGGAGATCCGTTCACAACCTGTGGGCCAGTCTCGTTCGGAGAGGCGGGATGGGGACTCGGTATCCGAAGAGTCTGTCAGGCGTAGGTCGTCCGGTCTCGGAGCCGGGGGTCTGGTGACGCCCCGCTTCCGGGGGCAATCCCAACGCGTGTGGCCCGGCCTGCCACACCGGAAGCAATGCCCGTTTCGCCAAGGGCAATTCATCATTGGATGCGCACCACTACAAATGACACAGGGCTTTGGTGGCTCCGGTCCCTCCCCCGTCGCCTGCCCGACATTCGGCCCTTTCTTCTGACGTTTGGTTGTTTTGCCGCTCGGGTACGGGTCTCCTGTCGGGCCGGGGTGGGGGTGTGCCCGTCGTGTACGCTCTAGTTCCGCGCGCACGGCCATGCTAACCGCTCCCTGAAAGGTGGAAACGCCAGTTGGTGGTATCCCTCGAGGGTTACCACCACCGGTGCCGTGCTGCGCGTGGTCGACACTCTCAAGCTCCTGGGTCAGCATACTCACGTGATCCGCAAGGTCTAGCAGGTGCCTAGCCACGTCGTGCAGCTGGTTGCGTAGTAAGCGGTTCGCCTCTGCCGCACGGTCCATGTCCGACAGTAGTTGCCCACCTAAAACCGGGCTCCTCTCTGTGCACACCAAGGAAACACATCAGCCCCAGCATACTTAGGAAAACCGAGCATAAATGAATCACACTAATTTCCCTTCCCTACGTTCACTCGCGTCCTACTCCTTAAACCCTGCATATTTCATTTATTTGTAGTTAAGTGTGATGTCTCGGTGGATGTTGGGCCGCCACTGTTGTGATTAAAGTGAAGTCTCTGATACCATCTTAATCTGTCACGCCCCGGGGGTTATATTTTAGCGGAAACGGTACACAGAGGTAAGCGTAAGGTGCGTACAAAATTTTTTCTTTAAAACCTCCTTCCCCGGCGCGTGCCCAGACCCGCCACATATACAGATTCACTCGAAAGTCGGGCAGAGTCTCCTCTGTATATGCACGGCGTCGCGGCTATTACAACCGTCAAACACAAGCAATCACTTCCAATTAATCACAACAGTTCGAAGTAGTATGGTGCATGAAGACAAACAATACCCGTGGCCAGTCAAGTTGAAAGTATAAACTCACTGTTTTGAAAACAGACCCACACGGTCTGAGGTTTTGAAAACCGATTTGGAAAACGGCATAAATCCACAAGGTTTGGGAAAACGGGCCCACCCGACCCTAGACTTTTGAAAACAGTTTACGAAGTCCTTTTTCTTTTGTTTTCTAGTTGATTTGTTTAGAAAACGGCCAACCGGGAATGATAAGGAAACAGTAGTGCGTAACCAGAATGAAAGTACTCAACATCCACACGACCCCACGAGGGTATCGAGAACCACACAATAACCTACAAATCCGAATGAAATGCAGAGAAAGTAAGTACAACAGCATACTAGGGCCGCCTCGGCCCGACTGCTACCGCCTCGGCCTCACCGTCGCCTACCTCTACCCCCTGGAGGTACCTGTCACAGAGTGGGTAGTCAGCGACACTATCACAAAAATAGTACTAAAGCAGTAAAGTAGTACCAAACCATAAAGTAAGACTAGCCGAAATAACCGCTCTACTCGTAACGGTAACTCGCAACCACCTGTACCACCTGTAACATCTGCAACCCCGGTAACACCTGTAACACCTGACCGCGTCGGGATCCAATCCCGGCGGTCCCACACCTGACCTTATCGGGATCCAATCCCTATAGGTCCCACCGCTCGCACCTTCGTGCCTCAAACCCCACACCTACGGGGGCCCCACTACGTCACCTCGTGGGTACACCTGTAACACCTGACCGCGTCGGGATCCAACCCCGGCGGTCCCACACCTGACCTTATCGGGATCCAATCCCTATAGGTCCCACCGCTCGCACCTTCGTGCCTCAAACCCCACACCTACGGGGGCCCCACTACGTCACCTCGTGGGTAAACACGGGTCAAAGACCGCCTTTCCGGAAAAGAGCACCCTTTGCGGTGGCCAAACCGCGGATGCGCGTGTCGCACTCGAGCATAGTAACAAAACACGGGGTAATATAGTAAACCATAGAGCCATCAGTGTTAGTACAGGTTAACATAATATTTAATATCCTCCCCGGAACACTAACATTACTAAACCTCGGGAGAAAAACCCACCTTGTTGTCGCGCTCCTGACCGATGTTAGGTTCTCTCGCGTCTCGGGTACCCGCCCGGGCCTACACGAATCTCGATTTCGTTGGCTAGGGTTGAACGAGGGAAGACTCGCCCCGTCTGGTGTGCCCGGTCCCAAGGCAAAGGATGTACGGTGTTCCTCCTCCTCCTTGATTGCTCCACCGGTTACTCCACGCCGATTGACAGCGGTAAGGAAGGTTTGGGGATCGAAAGTTTGGGAAATGGTTTTCGCTTTTCTTTTGGGGTTTCGTACGCAGGGGGTTTAAGGGGAGTTGTGGGGAAGTGGCCGGTAGTTGGGGGAAGTGGTGGGAAGTGGGGCGGTTAGTGGGTAGTTGTGGGGAAGTGGTGGGAAGTTGGGGCGGTTAGTGGGTAGTTGTGGGGAAGTGGTGGGAAGTTGGGGCGGTTAGTGGGTAGTTGTGGGGAAGTGGTGGGAAGTTGGGGCGGTTAGTGGGTAGTTGTGGGGAAGTGGTGGGAAGTTGGGGCGGTTAGTGGGTAGTTGTGGGGAAGTGGTGGGAAGTTGGGGCGGTTAGTGGGTAGTTGTGGGGAAGTGGTGGGAAGTTGGGGCGGTTAGTGGGTAGTTGTGGGGAAGTGGTGGGAAGTTGGGGCGGGAGTTATACGACGGAAATAAAAAAAACGCGGAATTGATTAAAACGGGTGCGAACCGGGGTCCGACCCGCCTCAAAAACCGTGCTGGTTGCCTGAATCGTTAGCCAACTTCCGGAATTTATTCTGGAAGCACCCGACGTCGGAATTCAAATCCGATTGCACCGCCATTCTCCGTTTCGCGAGCTTTATTAACTAGAAATACCCGCGAGTCCCGACGGTCTGACCGGGAACAAGAAATTATGGATCACCCTCCGAGTCTAATTGAACAATAAATAAAACCAAAAGCGGACTCAAGCAATTATTTTAAACCAGTGGTTACTACACTGGTGTCTGGCCACTTTCACCAAGTAGATGAAAGACACAGTTGAGCACTTGCTCACTCAATTGCCACGAATGACCAAATCTTTTCTTGCGAAATCTTCACTTAAATTCCGCATTTTTTTCTTTCACAAAAAGGTTGCATCTGCAACTAATTACGTTTACCGCATTTTCCAGTCGCTCCGCTGCCTAATGTGGAGGGCAAAAGCCAATCCACAAGTCCTCAGCTATCACACACGCTGCTAGCGCTCTAAGTGCGCGGGTTATCAGCTAACCCGATATCTCGGACTACTAATAGGTTCACAGACCACGGTCCAATAGGGGCCTATAGCCCAAAACTAGTTCAACACTGTACAATGGCTCTCACTAGCACACAGACCTAATCATCAAACAGGTAGATCCTCACTTAGGATTACTACACCAACACTCTCACTAGGAGCTACAGTACCTCGATCACCACTAGCTCTACGGCCTGGTCATATCACACTCTCAATGTGCTAATAGCCTCAATGCTCACACGTGGCACTCCATGTCCCCGGGTCATCGCTCGGACTACCGTCCCGACCAAATCTCTATCATGCACCGCCATCAGGTCTCGGGCCGCTGTCTCTCACAGCTGACTGCGCCTGCCCACTGGGCTACAGGCCCACAGTCCACAAACATGGTCCAGGCGCGGATCGTCCCCAAGCGAACCCGCTAATCGTCGCCACGCGACCACTATGCTCACTGAGCAAAACCAACTAACAAGTCGTCAATCCACGACCCAAAACTCTCTATCAACTCTGGCCACACTGGGCAAAGGCTAATGTGCCATCTAATCAGCTATCTCTGGCTAAACGATACTTGTGCTCCATGAGCACCCAAACAGTTGGGCGTCCTACGCCCCTCACGCTAACTCGCGAAAATCCAGTGCTAAGCGATTTGCTTAAGCACCCCTACGGCTCTTGTGCAACTCTCCCAACTGGGTCGAGGCACCACAAAACAGTTCACCACTCCGGTGATTAACACGCAAATCCAGCGGTGGCAATCCTTGCCGTTACACCGATCCATCAGACCGGCGCCACAAAACTCCCGCTCACTTGCGAGGTTTTCGAATCTCGAAACCTATCCCGGGTCTTACCAACCCCACAATGCGGCAATTTAGCCACAATGATAGGCCACACGGTCACTACCGTTATCAGGGCAAACTTTCGCCACTAGGCCCATAAGTCTTTCTTGCCCTCACCTTTAGGACACAGCAACTTGGCTCTCGCAACAAAGCGATCACCAGCGTTTCATGAGTCGGTCTCTCACTGGACCTTATCAACTATACTTTGCCGGCAAACCAGCTGACACAAGCTTACGGCATCTTTCACAGAAGGTGCAGGGTGCGCCGACAAAGGCTCGGCGTGTTGGGTTGTATGTAATAATGGATCTAAATAGGGGAAAAAAATACCTAGAGGGGGGTGAATAGGTGTAAACAATAAACACTCAAAAAATCATTGCGCAATAAAACCCAATGCGGAAAAATAAATGAACACGCAAAATTTTTACGTGGAAAAACTCCAAACTGGAGTAAAAAACCACGGGACCGATAACACGGTGAAATCCACTAAAATTAACACACGTACAAAGTGATATAACGTACTCACAGACGACTCAACCTTTTACCATACGCTCCTAGTAGATCTTCTCCGCTCGCTCCACAACGCGTCTCGAATCCACGATCTGCGCCCAACGCTGAATCCACAGCGTCCAACGTCGAGTCCACGATGTCCGACCGAATCCACGGTCTTCACCCAGTAGCACGCTTCGAATCCACGAACGTACCTCGCTCCGAATCCACGAGAGCGGTTGCACCTTGAATCCACAAGGCCACGCGAGTCCACGCGCCAATTTAGGGTAAATCGTTGTTTTTGGGTGGTGATGATCCGCCGAATACTTAGATTAGAAATAGATCGGAAATACCATCTAAGTATTCATTGATTTGATTCTACTCAAAATCTGAGTTTGGAAAACCTAGAATCAAATCAATCAATATAGATGAAGAAACATAGAATTAAATCTATTGATTTCCTTTCTTCTCTATATGTGGATTTTTCTCTTTCGGTCGTATTTTCTATTATTTTTCGATACCCTAGAAATGAAAATAGGGTCTATTTATAGGTTAGAAACCATTGGAAGAAGATAAGGATCAAAAACTATCCTTTTCTGGAAATTTTCAGGACGGCGATCCGGATTGGATTTACTGCGATCCGGATCGTCGTAGCAAGATAGACAATTCCAGAAAAACAGGGTTCGGGATCCGGATCGAAGTCCCCGATCCGGATCGTTCATACATTTCAGCAAAATCCCATGTTCGGGATCCGGATCGGAATTGGCCTTTGATCCGGATCGGATTTGCCAATGAACAACACCCTTCGGGATCCGGATTGGAAGTCTGATCCGGATCCTGAACATGTCCCATGTCCAGTTTTTGATTTTTATGCAATAAAAATTCTTCCAAGTGTTTCTACACTACAAGAAGTATTCGGATCACCAAAAATCTTTAGTTAAACATACCTGATCCTTTTGAATTCTTCTTTCTTGAGATTGAGGTATATGATCCAAACTTCTTTCATCTTCAATCTTCAAGACTTAATACTTTCACGAAATACGCCAACTCAAATTCCGTAACAATCTCCCCCTTTGGCGGTTTCGTGACAAAACACAAATCCACAAAGAAAATTCAAAAAGATATTTTTGTTGCTATCACCATACAACAAAAATTTACAATGGAGATCCAAAAATTAAATACATGAGATAAACTCCTAAAACAGACTCTAGACTTAGACATCTGTACTCTCTGCAAAAAGAAATCATTCTTGACAAAAAGAATCGTTAGATACCTCAAGAATTGAAACATACAAAACCTAGCAGAGATAGAGTTTATACTCATCATGACATTTAGTAATTCAGATATGTAAGAAGATCATAATCAAACATTGACATATCTTCTAAGCATAAGATTCCAAATGTCATAACTTTGTTTGTTAGTAACATCAACTTGTTAGTAATAATACATGTCCAAATAGTTAGTCGAATAATTAGTAGGGACATGCAACAAATCACAAGATACAGCCAGAAGTTGTGATACTTACCTTTCACCAAAGTCAAAGTTTGTTCAACGTTCTCACATCACAAAGTTCTCTCTAAACTCTCTCTCCCCCTTTTTGTCACAAACTAGGCCAAAAATACAAAACAAAAGGAGAGTTAAAAAGTTCAAAATCAAGAAAAAACTGAGAACTAAAACTAAAACAAAGTAAAAACAGAACTAAATCCTAAAAACTGAAATCCTGCACAAAACTGCACAAAAAGAAATGTTTAATCCGAGGTGTCAGAACTGGTGCAACTGAGCTTGCTTAGGATCCCTTTAAGCATTTTTGATATATTGGAATACTTCTTCCTGATTTTCATATGCTCAGATGAAATGTGCTGAAGTTCTTTGGAAACCCTTTCTTGTTCAGCAGAGAGTTTTCGCTGCTCCTGGCGAATGGATGCCAACACATCTGTTTCTGCAGTCATTCTCTTGGAGGTTGATGGATTTTGCGTAGATGCAGATGGTGCATTCTGGCCCTCAATCCATGGAGATTTACTCTGTTGAATTCCAGAGAATGAGCGTGCTCTAGTACAAGGCTCATTAAGCAGAATGCCGCCTCCTTTGACATTTTTCCGTCTTGTGTATTGTTTTGTCGTTGAGGCAGACTTCATTAGCCTTTTGCCTTTCAAATATTGCCTGTCCTCCTCATCAATTTTTGTTGATTTATCCTGAGGAATTCCTCCCATTCCTCTTCATCAAAATCTGAGCTGCCTACATCAGCTTCTCTTGTCTTGTCTTGAGTTGAGTCATCTTGTTCCTTTTTGACAGTTGCATGTGTGTGCACCATTGTAACCAACAAAAGAATGATCCATGAGAATTCCATTGCTATGCGTGCTTTAAGAAGTTTGAAATCCTGTGAATACCAACTCAAGAACACATGAAAAATTGTTAATTTTGAAAAATTTGAAAAATTGTACCCAAACAATCATAATCATGTAGAGAGACTAAGAATCAAATTAGTTTTGCAAAAAGAATTTTAAAAATAGATCAATTCCATGATTTTCAAAAATTCCTCTTATATGCCCTAAAACCGAATTTTTAGAAATCGAAGCCCAAAAATTCGTTAATCAGGAGAAAACCCAGCATATAATCAAAACTAATCTACCCAGAGTTCTTATTTCAAAAGAAATTTGATCAAAAACCATTCACAAACGAAAAAGTTCCATGATTTCTACTCACGTTTTGAGAAAACAAGGAAAAACTGTGAAAAACCGAGATTTTGATCAATAAAACTTACTTGGAATCGAAGAACTTTGAGTTTGGAAGCTCCAAGAAGCAAGAAATCTAGAGAGAGAAGCTCTAGAGGCTTGAGAACAAAAGATTAGGGTAAAAGAAATCAAAACCCTTTTGTTCTATTAAAAACCCTAGCCGTGATCCGGATCGGATCGAGAATGTGATCCGGATCGGCTACCCGCAGGAAAACCTGCGTTCGGGATCCGGATCACTTAGTCCGATCCGGATCGGCTCCAACTTTTTCTTCAGAAAAATTCAGAAAAATTCCATAAAATCCAGAAAAAGTATGTAAGCACTTTAGCATATCAACTTTAAACAAAAATCATCGTTTCATACAACAAGAAATAGATTATGCAAAATCTATCAAAAATATTCAAAAATGAAACGAAAATTTATGAAAATTAAAACCTTAAAGTTGAACAACTTCAATTACATCTATCCTGATCTTATGCGTAATGCCTTTATCAAATCATCAATTTTGGTAAAGAAAATGAAATACCAAGATCAATAGATGTTTGAAATCCCAGATAAGTTAGATAATATATCTAGACAATCTGTTGAAGAGAGTGGCTCTTTGAGCATCTTTCATTAAAAATCCCACCTTATACCAACCTTGAAATTTGACAGAGTCAAGTATTTCAATATGCATTAATTTAATCAAAATTGACAAACCATGCTTGGTATACATGTGGTAGCTGCACACAGTACTCGGACGACCGAGGTGGTAGCTCTTTCCTCCATGTGGTGGTAGTTTTCACACTCCTCATTGGGATGTAACTCTTTCCACATCTTTTGAGCATTTTACTTTTCTTTGACTCCCCCTCAATTGGCTATCAATTATTTAATATATAAGGTATTCAACCAAAAATTGATCTCGAATTCATACTCGACTAAGCAATCAAATAAGATAATGACTATACCAAGAGATCATTGAGAGAGAAATTGACTTTGATCACTTAAAAGATGGTTTAATTAACATAAATGATCATTGCAACATTGAAATATTATGATATCAAAAGCATAATAAATTTCTAAATGCATGAAAGGATGCAATTAAAGTCAATTATGATTTATGCTCAATTAATGTCCTATGTACAAACATAGATAAAGAACAAAAACACAAAAACAAAACCTAACCTAAGCAAAGGTTTCAAAAAGAGTTATTTCAAGGAAAGCATGCCAATTGCTTTACGCAAGTGAATAAAACGTTTTTGATCCAAAGGTTTTGTTAAAATATCAGCTAATTGATCCTCAGTTGAAATATATGACAGTTGAAGAATATTTGATTCAACTAGCTCTCTAAGAAAATGATATCTAAGTTCAATATGTTTTGTTCTAGAGTGCAACACAGGGTTTTTAGAAATGTTAATAGCACTAGTGTTGTCACAAAGAATGGTTACCGAAGTTGCTGAAATCCGGAAGTCGCTCAACACGCTTTTCATCCAAATCAATTGGGTTGAACAACTTCCTGCTGAAATGTACTCCGCTTCGGCAGTCGAGAGTGCTATGCAGTTCTGCTTTTTACTGTGCCATGCAACAAGGCAATGGCCAAGATAGAAGCATGCACCACTCGTGCTTTTCCGATCATCCACTGATCCAGCCCAATCGGCATCTGAGTATCCAACAATATCCAAACTTGTTCCCATAGGATACCAAATTCCGAAATTTATTGTACCTTTGATATACCGGATGATCCGTTTCACCGCTTTCAGGTGAACCTCCTTCGGTGCTGATTGATATCTCGCGCAAATCCCAACACTGAAGGATATATCCGGGCGACTAGCCGTGAGATATAGTAGACTTCCAATCATACTGCGATACAGTTTCTCGTCTACATTCTCACTATGTGATTCACTTCCAAGTCCCTTATGGCTAGTTCCCATTGGAGTCGGAAAATCCTTAGAATTTTCTAGATCAAACTTTTTGACCAACTCCATTGCATACTTGGATTGACACAAGTGAATTCCTTCATCGTTTTGTTTAACTTGTAATCCAAGAAAATAAGTCAATTCGCCCATCATGGACATCTCAAATTCGCTTTCCATGGTCTCCGCGAATTTAGAAGCATCATTATCTCTTGTTGCACCAAATACAATGTCATCGACATAGATTTGTGCTACAATGAAATTGTTTTGATAATGCTTCACAAAGAGAGTCCTGTCAGCTCCCCCTCGAGTATAGCCCTTTTCCAAAAGGTGCTTTGTCAACCTTTCGTACCATGCTCGCGGTGCTTGTTTCAGACCGTAAAGAGCCTTTTTCAAACGAAAAACATGGTTAGGTAGTTTATGGTCCACAAAACCTTTCGGTTGAGCCACATAAACTTCCTCATTTAAAAACCCATTTAAAAAGGCGCTCTTAACGTCCATTTGAAATAATTTGATTTTAAAATGACAAGCAATCGCAAATAATATACGAATGGACTCGAGTCTAGCTACAGGGGCGAAAGTTTCATCAAAGTCTATACCTTCTACTTGAGAGTAGCCTTGAGCAACTAACCTTGCTTTGTTCCTGATGATAGTACCATCTTCATTTTTCTTGTTCTTGAAAATCCATTTGGTACCTATCACATTGTGTTGCTTCGGAGGCTTCGTTAATTCCCAGACTTTGTTTCGCTCAAATTGATGGAGCTCTTCCTGCATTGCTTTAATCCAGTAGTCATCTTGAAGAGCTTCATCAACATTCTTTGGTTCGATTTGAGATACGTAGCATGCGAATCCGCAAACCAATTGTCTCCGAGTTCTAACTCCTTCTTGTGGATCTCCAATGATGTTCGATTCAGGATGATCCTTGGAGATGCGTAACGTTTGAGGTAAGGAGTAGTCGGAGGTACACGAGATGATTCCTGCACATCAGATAAACTTGAAGAACCGTTAGATGCATCATTATTATCGAAAGAATTGTTAGAAGAAGATGCATTAGCAGGTGTATCATCATCAAGAGAGATATCGAGGGTAGATTTTTCAGATTCAAAGTGAAAAGCTTCATCTACCTTAACATTTATCGATTCTACGATCGTCTTAGATTCTAAGTTAAAAACTCGATATGCTCTACTGTTTGTAGAATAACCTAAGAAAATCCCTTCGTCACTTCGAGAGTCAAATTTTCCAAGATTTTCGCGGTCACGTAAAATAAAACACCGACTCCCAAAGATACGAAAATATTTGATGTTAGGTTTTCTACAAAACCATAGTTCATATGGTGTATTTAAAGTCCCCGGGCGCAAATACACTCGATTAATTACATAGACAGCAGTGTTCACCGCTTCAGCCCAAAAATATAACGGTAAGTTCCGGCTATGAAGCATAACACGTGCCATCTCCTGTACGACCCTGTTTTTGCGCTCGACTACACCATTCTGTTGAGGTGTATAGGGTGCTGAGAATTCATGTTTAATGCCGTTAGAAGTGCAAAAATCAATGAATTTAGAATTTATGAATTCTCCACCTCTATCACTTCTAACACGAGTAATCTTTTCATTCTTTTCAATCATAATACGATGGC
Source organism: Tillandsia fasciculata (assembly GCA_029168755.2). Lineage (NCBI taxonomy): Eukaryota > Viridiplantae > Streptophyta > Magnoliopsida > Poales > Bromeliaceae > Tillandsia > Tillandsia fasciculata. The sequence continues at coordinate 231,115 of JAQOTM010000142.1, read as the reverse complement.
AAATCTCGTGAAAAGAATCAAAAGTATCAGCTTTCTCTTTTAAAAATGCTACCCAAGAATATCTAGAGAAATCATCAACCAATAAGAAAATATACCATTTACCTCCCAAAGATGGTTGACGAGTTGGCCCCATTAAATCCATGTGCAAAAGTTCCAAAGGCCGTTTTGTACCTATGTGGTTCAAGTTCTTGTGTGCAGTCCTAGACTGTTTTCCCTTTTGGCAACCGCCACACACAATGTTTTGTTCAAAAGAAAGTTTAGGAACCCCCTTGACCACATCTTTGTTTGAAATTCTAGCAAGTTCCTTAAAGTTTATGTGACCTAGCCTTTCATGCCAAAGTGTTTCATTTTTCAAAGATGCTAGGTTACATTTTTCAGAAATTTATAGGAACTACATAACAATTGTTTTCTGATCTAACCCCTTTTAAAAAGAAAGCATGGTTCTTATCAGTTACAGTACATTCATCAGATGAAAAATTAACTGAATAACCATTATCACAAAGTTGACTTATGCTTATGAGGTTAGTCTTAAGGCCATGAACAAATAACACATTTTTCAGAACCGGGCCATCTGGAATAGCTACCGTTCCCTTTCCAACAATTTTGGAAGACCGACCATCTCCGAAAACAACAAGTCCTCCGGAGATTTTCTCAAAGTTTGAAAACAGTTTTTGTCACCGGTCATGTGACGGGAACACCCGCTATCCAGATACCAAGACGAACTATCATATGCATGCAAGGAAACATTAGTAACAAGACAAGGGAAAATTTCACCTTTGCGCACCCAAACCTTTTTGGAATGCGTCGGTAATGGTCGTGAAGTTATTCTCCTAGGTGAAAGCGTCTTGTTGAAGATTGCTGCTCCTTGATGATGTCGTCTTGAGCGGTGAACTACCAAGGCTCTTTTCCTTTGAATGATTTGCATTGATTTCTGAGGAATCACCTTTTTGGTAGTCATTGCAAGAGGTGCTTGAGGTGTGCGTTTGGCTCCCGTCTTGCAATTTCTCCTTATGTGCCCTGAAATGCCACAACGAAAACATACCTTAGATCTTGACGATCCCGAAGAGGATGAAGTAGGCTTGTTGTCGTTGCTTGTCGTGAATTCCGGTGTCGGAGGAGGAGATACCGACTGAGGCACAAAAACTGTCCCACTCGAACTTGGAATGTCTCCAGTTTGAGTGTATCCGAGGCCGAACTTATTTGTTTGACCAAGACCAAGAAGCTGTCCAACTTACTCCTTCCAGAAGAAAATCGCTTTAAGTCATCTTTAGTTGGAGTATGGTCTTTGTCATTTCCAATTTTCCTGTCGAGCCTCGCCGTAGAGCTTCAAGAAGTAATTCGCTTTGTCCACCATTTTGTATGTTCTTTCTCGAGAAGCTCATTGGACTCTTGAAGGGAAACATTTGCTTTGACTAAATTATCCCTTTCCACTTCAAGAGCGTTTGAGAGAGAAGTTGCCCTTTTTACTTCTTCTTCGAGATCCTGCAATCTCCCTCTCAAACCCTTGTTTTGCTTTGCCAGTTTCTTTGAATCCCTCAAAAGCTTATGGTAGGCAAGAGCAAAATCTTCACCTTCAGAATTACTCGATTCATCGTCCGTTGCAATCTTTTCAACATGGGAGGAGTTGGACAGGAATCGGATGTACTTGCCATTAAGCACATGAAGGGTGAAGATGTGGACGCGTGGAATGCTGTCGCGTTGTCTTCTTCATCACTTGAGGATGACTCATTTGACGTTGAGTTGTCATCCCAAGTGACGACTTGCATCGCCTTCTTCTTTGCCGGATTCTTGTTGGGACACTCCGTTGCAATGTGGCCGTAGCCTCGACATTTGAAGCACTGTACTTGTCCCTCTGAACTTTTCTTATCCTTTGAGAAGTTCTCTTGCTTTCTTGACTTGTAGCTTGAAGAACCCTTGCCTTTCTTCGACTTTCCGAAGGATGGAGTTTTGCTTGAATTACCCCTTCGAAAGTTGCGGCGAAACTTCCTTGTCAAGAGAGCGAGCTGCTTCTCAAAGTCCTCCATAGATAGGTTCTCGTCATCGTCCGAGGAGGATGAATCCGCGTCTTCTTCTTTGTTGTTTTCAATGCATAACCTGAAGACTTAGAAGAGGATGCCTTTCCAGAAGAATAGTTAGTAGGAAATGTCATTTCATAAGTTTGTAAAGCACCAACTAATTCTTCTACACGCATTTCGTCCGGGTGTTTAATTGTTTCAATGGCTGCGACCTTCGGGCGAAATCGTTCAGGAAGAGTTCTTAAATCTTTCTTACAACTTTAAATTCTGGAATCTTCTCTCCCAAGTTAGCACATGAGTTTACGATGTCTTGCAATCGTGTGTAATAGTCAGTGAAAGATTCATTTTCTGCCATAGAGATAGAGTCAAACTTGCTCGTAAGCATTTGCAGTTTCTGAATCTTCACAAGGTTAGTTCCCTCATGCGTAACTTGAAGAACATCCCAGATTTCTTTCGCAGTCTCACATGCCGAGACGCGAGAGAACTCTGTTTGTGACAAAGCATTAAATAGAGCATTAATTCCTTTGCCATTGTAAGAAGATGAATCTATCTCTTCCTTGGTCCATTTCGACCTAGGTTTTAAGGTGCGAACATCAGAAATAATTTCAGTTGGATTAGACCATCCTAATTCAATTGATTGCCACACCCTTTCGTCGATGGAAATTAAAAAGGCTTTCATCCGTACTTTCCAGTACGCATAATTTGTTCCATCAAAGAAAGGGGGTCGATTGATGTTTCCACCTTCAACCATTGTTTACAACCCTATTCCCGCTCTGATACCACTTGTTGGGTTATATGTAATAATGGATCTAAATAGGGGAAAAAACACCTAGAGGGGGGTGAATAGGTGTAAACAATAAACACTCAAAAAATCATTGCGCAATAAAACCCAATGCGGAAAAATAAATGAACACGCAAGATTTTTACGTGGAAAAACTCCAAACCGGAGTAAAAAACCACGGGACCGATAACACGGCGAAATCCACTAGAATTAACACACGTACAAGGTGATATAACGTACTCACAGACGACTCAACCTTTTACCATACGCTCCTAGTAGATCTTCTCCGCTCGCTCCACGACGCTTCTCGAATCCACGATCTGCGCCCAACGCTGAATCCACAGCGTCCAACGTCGAGTCCACGACGTCCGACCGAATCCACGGTCTTCACCCAGTAGCACGCTTCGAATCCACGAACGTACCTCGCTCCGAATCCACGAGAGCGGTTGCACCTTGAATCCACAAGGCCACGCGAGTCCACGCGCCGATTTTGGGTAAATCGTTGTTTTTGGGTGGTGATGATCCGCCGAATACTTAGATTAGAAATAGATCGGAAATACCATCTAAGTATTCATTGATTTGATTCTACTCAAAATCTGAGTATGGAAAACCTAGAATCAAATCAATCAATATAGATGAAGAAACATAGAATAAATCTATTGATTTCCTTTCTTCTCTATATGTGGATTTTTCTCTTTCGGTCGTATTTTTCTATTATTTTCCGATACCCTAGAAATGAAAATAGGGTCTATTTATAGGTTAGAAACCATTGGAAGAAGATAAGGATCAAAAACTAACCTTTTCTGGAAATTTTCAGGACGGCGATCCGGATCGGATTTACTGCGATCCGGATCGTCGTAGCAAGAAAGACAATTCCAGAAAAACAGGGTTCGGGATCCGGATCGAAGTCCCGATCCGGATCGTTCATACATTTCACCAAAATCCCATGTTCGGGATCCGGATCGAAATTGGCCTTTGATCCGGATTGGATTTGCCAATGAACAAGCACCCTTCGGGATCCGGATTGGAATGTCTGATCCGGATCCTGAACATGTCCCATGTCCAGTTTTTTATTTTTAGGCAATAGAAAATTCTTCCAAGTGTTTCTACACTACAAGAAGTATTCGGATCACCAAAAATCTTTAGTTAAACATACCTGATCCTTTTGAATTCTTCTTTCTTGAGATTGAGGTATATGATCCAAACTTCTTTCATCTTCAATCTTCAAGACTTAATACTTTCACGAAATACGCCAACTCAAATTCCGTAACACGGCGGCCACCTGCCACACTCTCTACTGTTGTCTCTTAGCTTGATCTATTTTCCATTTTTCTTGGGATAATGTCACTCGCCCATCTAGGCGTCGTAATCCGCTTCCCTGCCGGCGGGAAATTTCCGCTTATCGGCAAGGAGCATCGGTCTGCTGCTGGACCACACCAACCTGTGACACCCCCGGAATTTGGATTAGTCCTCTATATAAATGATATAATAGGACTAAAAAAATCTCTAACCCGGCTATAGCATTTTGGATGGTAGCAAGATCCAAGAGGAACATGAGAGTTAAGCGTGCTAGAGCTAGAGTAGTTCTAGGATGGGTGACCCCCTGGGAAGTGGGGCGTCACAGTTGGTATCAGAGTCATTCACCAGCCGGAAATGTGAGATAAGTCTCGGCTGAGCCAAGGTTATATAGCGGGTAGAGCGAGGCTCCCCGGCTAATGACCGTTGTGAGTGGAGTGCAGCTCCTCACAAGGTCGGCTAAGGCTAGCGAGACGAGTCTCACATCGCCTGGTGCTTGTGAGTGTGCTTGAGCCTGACGTGGACGTCAGGACTTAAAGGGGGGAAGAATGTGACACCCCCGGAATTTGGATTAGTCCTCTATATAAATGATATAATAGGACTAAAAAAATCTCTAACCCGGCTATAGCATTTTGGATGGTAGCAAGATCCAAGAGGAACATGAGAGTTAAGCGTGCTAGAGCTAGAGTAGTTCTAGGATGGGTGACCCCCTGGGAAGTGGGGCGTCACACCAACCAGTGCGGCCACCTACTATCGCAGCTCGTGTACCTTGTTTGACCCCGAGCCCTCTCGTGACTCGAGTCGAAACAGGTGCGCTTCCCTATGTGGTGTCATCGTCAATATGCACACCACAACGAAACAACTAGCCCAACTCAGCTATTTGAGCATCGCGCAGTCTATATACCAACAAAAGGCTCGTCGACTCAATCATGCGAAAGTATAGGAGGGTACTCCTTTTCATCTCCAACATTACGTTGTCGGCCGCCAACATAATATCCGAAGAATGAAAGCTCGTCGCCCTCGATCAGTCCCAACATCCTTTTTGGGAACAGCAATAACCAATCAAATACTTTCGCCCAATAATCCACACACTCTCTCGTGCTAATCCCTAGGGTCTCCCTAAGGTTGCTAACCACCTAGGACTATTCCTAGGCTCTGATACCACTCTAATCTGTCACGCCCCGAGTCCGCCAATTTGTACGGTTCGGGCACGCCAACAGACCCGCCAATCGGGCACGACCTCACGCTACCCGAAAGGAACGGTAACATCCATCTCGAATCAAAACAATGTATGCGGAGATATAATATCAGAGTAAAATCACTACTAATTTAAAACTTTCATTCAATAAACAAATAGTTTAAGCGGAAATGAAAGCATATAAGAGTGAACCATAATAAACTTTATTACACTTTACATCTCTGAACTTGCAATTACATAATATTACAATGCTTTTCCTCACAATACATGGTTCACTCGATCATAAAAGAAAGGTACCTCTGCTAGACCCTCTAGGTCTCTATGCTGCTGGGCCCTTGCCCCTGTCGTATGCCTCGCCGTCTGCATCTGAACCGTCTCGTCCGCTGCATCCATACCCGAACCTGGGGGGGGGGGGGTCACCCAAGGGGTGTGAGAACTACGATCTGAGTTCCCAGTGGGTTCAACCACCGAGAGAGAGTGTCCTACACCACTTGGTCCAATGGAAGCAATAATAATAGTGCTAGGAAACTAAAATCCTCAATATCAAAATGCAGCTATGCAGTAATATATCACTGTCTGTATATACTCATCAACCCAGCACTACCCTGTCTAGCCATACTAGGCTGCTAAGCACCAACTCGGCCACTATGCCGCTGTATACAGGGTTAAACTAACCCGGCCACCTTGGCCACTCTAATTTCTCTTTATTCTTTAAATTCTGGTGCTTTAGTTCAAGTTAACCCTCAGAAATTCTTATCCAACGGGCCCGAGCCCGGTAGTCCTGCTACCATCAGATAAGATTTCTAAGGTTGCTGATAATACCCGCAAGTGTTACCCCGTCCTACGAAGTAAATGTGTTCTTCGGGCCACCTGCTATCGCAGAGGGGGCTGCCCTTTACGTCCGATCCTGGTGCGCCCAGGGAGAGGGCAAGCCCTTTACGTCCCGCAGAACCACATTTCAACCTTCGAAGGCACGCCCGTTTTATTATCTTTTCTTATCTTTCATTTCCTTTCCTCTGGGCACTCAGCCCTTTTCTGCACTTTATGCATTTGTCTTTATCTTTACTCTTAAGCACTTGCTTTTCTTTCTTTCTCACTCGAGCTTCAGCTCACATTGCCACTGGCAATTACTATCACTCTTTCCTTTGAGCATTTAGCTCTTTGCTTTCACTTTAAGCCTTCCGAAAGTACCTCGTCCGACGGGTCACTGCCCAGGGAGTCCTGCTCCACTTGACGAGTCTCAAATTCGAAGGCGCCATTTACATTCTCTTTATGCTTTTAGCCACTTTTAGCTTGCTTTTAACTTTAAGCCTTTCGAAAGTACCTCGTCCGACAGGTTATTGCCCAGGGAGTCCTGCTCCACTGACGAGTCTCAAATTCGAAGGCGCCATTTACATTCTCTTTTCATTTTCTTTATCTTAAGCAATTTGCTTGTCTTGCTTATTAACCACTTTTTCATCTCTTACCCTAGGTCTTGCCACACGGGTAACCAGAGAGTCTTCTGGACTCTTACACATTTCACTTTCTTTGTTTAACTCAAATTGAAGTTAAAGTTATTGTCCATTTGCCCAGACACCCTATGACTTTCTAGGGTTGTATTTGTTTAATTCTTTAACCTTGGGATCTTATCCCACTTTCCTGATTCCTCACTGAATCCTAGAGTTAACTTAACTCTATTTTCCTGTTCCACTTTATCTTAGAGTTACACTGACTCTAATATCCTGTCTGTGAATTCAAACTCTACTAGTTCACCTTAGGTTCTTTTTACCTATGTTCCATGTCATACTTATCCTAGAGTTCCCTGACTCTATGCTGATCACTAGTTCACCTTAGGTTCTCTTTACCTAAGTTCCATGTCATACTCATCCTAGAGTTCCTTGACTCTATATTGATCACTCTATCCAGTGTCCTTAGGTTATTACCTAAGACCATGCCACTCATCCACCCTAGGATAACTCCTAAGTTTTGATGTCACTCAGTAAAACCTAAAACTAGGTTTTCTCCTAGTCTTACTACCAACATGTTCCCTTTCCTTGTGTCATCTGATTCCTAGGTTTATACCCTAACATGATAACAATCATAAAGGCTAATCACATTCATGCATGCAAATATTTTCACATCCATCATAAAAATAATATTTATCCACTAGGATGCAAATCTATCCTCTATCTTTGGCAACCAACAGTTGCACTTTTCATCTGTGTCCTTTTACACATGCACATCTATTCCTCTATCTCTGGCAACCAACAGTTGCACTTTTTCATCTGAATCCATCTACACAGGCAATCATAATCATAATTACCTAACGCCTCTAACAGGCTACTATCATGCTTCGAATCGAAAAGCAAAGGAGCAAGGGGAGAGGTCACCCAATTTCGGCAGAATTCCCCACCTTGTGGCGTACCCAATTGCTTGTAGACACTTGCAATTGGTCTCCGCGCGATTCCACTTGCCTCCTCGAGCTTGCACGCAAAACGGTGCACATCCCTTGAGTCCGCATGCAAAACGGTGTACGTCCACCAAACCTGCGCGCAAAACGGTGCACGTTATTAAATTAATAACCCACACGTAAAATGGTGCGCGCCACTTTAACCGGCACGCAAAACCATGCACGACAACACGACCTGCACGCGAAACGGTGCACGTACCTCAAATCTGCACGCAAAACGGTGCACGTCCGACTGTAGGGTTGCACGCAAAACGATGCACATCTTTTTCCTAGCCTGCATGAAAAACGATGCAAACCATTAGATTCTACACGCAAAACGGCGCGCATTGGTCCAACCCGCACGCAAAACGGAGCACGTACCCCGTATTGGCACGCAAAACGGTGCATGCTCCATTATAGGGTTGCACGCAAAACGATGCATACTTTTCCGACCCTGCACGTAAAACGAGATGCATTGTTAGAGTCTACACGCAAAACGGTGCACGACAATCCAACTTGCACGCAAAACGGAGCACGTACCTCGGGTGGCACGCAAAACGGTGCACGCTCCTTTTTCAACTTTGCACGCAAAACGGTGCACGTTTTCAGAGTTCGCGTCCAAAACTGTGGACATTCGCCATATCCGCACGCACAACGGTGCATATCTCCCACGAGCGGCACGCAAAACGAGGCGCGCCCAAAATGCTCGCGAAACTTAGTCCCTAATTCGCACATAGGCAAAGGGGGTCAAATCCAAAATTCAAGAAGGACATTCGAAACTGTGCCAAATATACCGCAAAACGACAAACGGGGCCTACCTCGACAATGCCGTTTCGTCCACCGTGTCCTTTAGCCTCTTTGGAGCACCTTGCGCGCTCCACGGGGTCCACGGCGCGCTCGTGCGCCCTCGAAAACCCCGCCTCGGAATCGCCCGTACCCCTCCTGGTACGCTCGGGTGAAGCCCAACAGGGAGAAAAAGGAGAAAAAGGGGCAATTCGGGCCTAAATAGGCCATTTCCGGACTTTCGGGCGCACCCTTTCGGGCGCCCGAAAACTTTCGGGCGGCTACAGTAACCTGCCCGCCGCGGTCCACGCGTCCACGCAGCGCCAGCTGGGCGCCACGTCATCAACGCTCGGCCAGCCAGGGGTCGACACGTGTCCCTGGACCCGTGCACCGCGACCAACGAAATGTGGCGGCCAATCAGGGGCCGCCACGTGGACCGCACCCACGCTCCCGCTGACGCCGACCGCAGTGACGCGTCGCGTCAGCGCGTCGCGTCGCGCTGACCGACCTATGGGAGGCCGACACGTGGCCTGCCCCTGCTGACACCGCGCCAGCGCCCGCGCGCGTTCCCCGCGCACGCCTGCGCCCTCGGTCGCCGCGGCCAATGGGGAGATGCCACGTGGCGTTTCCCCACCTACCACGCGGCCTCGGGCCGCGCGCCCCCGCGCCTCGCGCGGGAAAGGCTTGCCTCGGGATTCGCGCCCATGCCTCGGGATCCGTGCCAACTGCCTCGGAATCCGTGCCAACTGCCTCGGGATCCGTGCCACAGTAACTTCCGGGCGCGCTACAATAACTTTCGGGCGCATCGAAGTCCGGACCGGGCTGCTACTGTAACCGGTTCGCTACAGTGGAAAAACCCGGTTCGCTGCAGCCTGAAAACCGGTTTGCTACAGTACTTTCCGGGCGCCCGGAACTCACTTTCGGGCGCCCGAAACTTGGGCCCAAGCCCAGTTTCGCCCGTTTTCCTCCATTCTTGCCCGTTTCTCGCCCGTTTTCGCTCAAATTTGACGGGCAGCCACAGTTTAACTTAATTTACCTCATGGTACTTTAACTTTTCAGTTTGGACCACTTCTGGGTCACCCAAAGTCCCACTGTATTCGAATTCGCTGGAGGAGCCCGTTCTCACTATCCGGGTGTCCGATCAACGCGAAACTTTTACTGTGGCTTTAAAACATATTTACGGAGCTCCCATAATTTTCTCAAAATTTTCGGAGACTGTGAATTTTCCACTTACAATCTGGGCCCACTTTCTCACATAAGATTCTAGATATCTTATTTTAATCCCGATTTGGGCCCAATTCATTTCCAGGTCACCCTGTACTTTTCTAACTCAATAAAAATAGTATTTCATACCATTTTTATTTATATTTTGTTTATATACCAAGTTTCGGTTCACTACAGAGGTAGTATCCCCTGGGGTCTCTACTAGGCTTATGTCTATGGTCTTGCAGCCCACTCTGTTAGACAGGATCAGAGAGACGCAGAGTGAGGACCCCCACTTGGAGAGGATCAGATCGCAAATTCAGACAGAGCAGAGAGGGGATTTTTTAGTGGATAGCTCGGGAGTACTGCGGTACACGGACCGAGTTTGTGTGCCTTCGGATCTAGAGATCAGAGACCAGATACACCTTACACCATCCATCCTGGTGGTACTAAGATGTATAAGGACCTCAAGGCACACTTTTGGTTGTCCGGAGGGAAGCGGGATATTGGAAGGTTTGTAGCTCATTGTCTAACTTGCCAGCAAGTGAAGGCAGAGCATCGTGTTCCTGCTGGCAAGTTACAGAGTCTTCCAATTCCCGAGTGGAAGTGGGACCACATCATCATGTATTATGTGACGGGGCTGCCGAGATCACAGAGTGGAGCCGACGCGGTTTGGGTGATTGTTGATAGACTTACCAAGTCTGCCCTTTTCCTACCTGTATAGATGACTTGGTCCTTGGAGCGTCTGGCACAGCTGTACTTGGACGAGATAGTGAGGCTGTAGAGTACTGGGACTTCGGACAGCGCGCCGACCACATATGTTGGCCTGGAGTGGTGAGATTGCCTCGGACATGTTGCATCTGAGTTTACAGTTGATGCCGGGTTGATTTGGATCACCACAGAAGCTCCAGCTCGATTCGGGATTTTTCCGGGCTTTGTATGCCGATTGTGGATGAGATTTGGGAATTACTGACTTCACAGTGGGGTGCCAGAAATTCGGGAACTCTTGGAACATGTATATTATCATATTACAGCGCAGTTCGGGAGGTTCCGGACTGACGTGGAAGATTCGGAGGCAAAAAGTGAGTCGGAACTGGCATTTTCGGAGCCGGTTTTTCGGTTGAGCACCCTGACTCAACGGATGAGCTTTTTGAAGAGAAAAAGCTGTGGACACGTGTATTTTCAAATTACAGCGGAGTCCGGGAGGTTCCGGACAGCGGCGGAGGGCCCGAAGGCAAAAAGTGAGTTGGAGAGGGCTTTTTGGAATATTTTATTATTATAATTAATTTGGAATTGTTAATTAAGGGGTCTTCTTGCTTGGTGACTGTGAGTGTGGAGTGAGGTAAGTGGAATTATCTTTTTTTTAAAAAAAAATTAATCTTCTACTTACTTTATTTAAGTTGTAATTAATTATGTTAATTAAGTAAAGCCTGTAGCTTTTCTTTTATTGGTGGTGATCTTATCCACTTTTGCCACCTCATCACCCTCAAGCTCCCAACCCCTCTTTAGCTCCTTCGTAGCAGAGAAAGGAAAAGAAAGGGAGTAAGAGAAAAAGGAAGAAGATGAAGGAGAGGTTGAAGAAGATGGGGGTTTTTGAAGTTGTCCTTGCTTGAGGTCTCCCCATTGGTGGCCGAGAGGAGCTTGTGGGCGTGCGTCGTGCATCGTTGAGGTAGGTGGATTGATGTTTTTATATTTGGAATTAAATGTTAGAGTTTATTGAGCTTTGGAAATTTTATTTTTGGGCATTTGGAATTTGTTTGGAGCCATTGGGGATTTTTGTTGATTTAAAAAAAAAAAAAAGCTAAAAAAATAGATTTTTGGGAAATTTTAGTGCTTTGAGAATTTTTTTGGAAAAAATTTAGAGTAAAAAGGGTTTTTAAATTGATATTGGAGCTAAATTAATGTTTAAAATTTATTTTAATTTTTCCTGAATTTTTTTAATTTTTTTTAAAATTTTTCCGCCGCCGGGGGTGCTGCTGTTGGCAGCACCCTGCGGCGGCGCTGCCTGGCCGCGCGCAGGCGCGCGCGGTAGGGGCCGCGCGCAGGTGCGCGCGGCATAGCCGCACGCAGGCGCGCGCGCGGCAGGGGCCGCGCGCGGCACCGCGGGCCGCGCAGGCCTGCGCGGGCGCGCGCGGGCCTGCGCAGGCCTGCGCGGGCGCGCGCAGCGCCGCAGGGCGCCGCGCGCAGCGCCGTAGGGGCGCTGCGCGGCGCACTCCGGCGCCGCGCAGCAGCCCCTGCGCTGCTCGGCTTGGGCCGTGTGCCGCGCGGCCGGCCTCCCGGGCCGCGCGGCTGGGGTTTTCGCCGCTCGGCGTGCCCCGGGACTTCGGCGGTGCCTCGTTTTGCGTGCCGGCCCCGTTTTTCCGCCGACGGAGGCCGGTTTCGCTGTCGGATGCTTTTTTCGCCGACGGAGGCCGTTCTTTTCGCCGTCGACCGCTGTTTTCGCCGCCGCGAGCTGTTTTTCGCCGTCGACAGCTGTTTTTCGCCGTCGACCGCTGTTTTTCGCCGTCGACCGCTGTTTTCGCCGCCGCGAGCTGTTTTTCGCCGTCGACCGCTGTTTTTCGCCGTCGACAACTGTTTTTCGCCGTCGACCGCTGTTTTTCGCCGTCGACCGCTGTTTTCGCCGTCGACCGCTGTTTTCGCCGCCGCGAGCTGTTTTTCGCCGTCGACAGCTGTTTTTCGCCGTCGACCGCTGTTTTTCGCCGTCGACCGCTGTTTTCGCCGCCGCGAGCTGTTTTTCGCCGTCGACCGCTGTTTTTTCGCCGTCGACAGCTGTTTTTCGCCGTCGACCGCTGTTTTTCGCCGTCGACCGCTGTTTTCGCCGTCGACCGCTGTTTTTCGCCGTCGACCGCTGTTTTCGCCGCCGCGAGCTGTTTTTCGCCGTCGACCGCTGTTTTCGCCGTCGCGAGCTGTTTTTCGCCGTCGACCGCTGTTTTCGCCGCCGCGAGCTGTTTTTCGCCGCTGGCCGCTATTTTTCGCCGATGAAGGCTGTTTTTCGTGTCGTGCGCTGTTTTTCGCCGATGAAGGGCTGTTTTCGCGCCGCGCACTGTTTTTCGCTAACGGAGGCTATTTTCGCTGCCGGATGCTTGGTTTTCGACCGTTTTGACTGATTTTACGATTTCTTCTTTCCTGGCAGTTACAGTGCTGTTGTAGCTTCTATCTGGGATGCGACCTTGTGACTCCGTATTGCGTGCGGGTTCCGGCATCGTGCTTCGATTTGCGTGCGGGCCACGTGGAGACAAGGTAAGCCCGCTGAGCCCAATTGCAAGTGTCGACAAGCAATTGGTGGCGATCTGAGGTGGGTTGGTTTTTCTCTCCAAGTCTGCGGACTTCCTTCTAATTCTATTATAATAGGATCTGCATGCTAGTTTAAGTGTTTTCTTGGAACTTGACTAGCACCCCTGCCATATGTTGCATGTGTATAACCAGACCAGTAGAGAACCTTAATCTGGGCTAGGTTCTATTATGCTTTAGACATTCCACACACTGCATTTCCTTCTGGACATAGGGTTCCTCGCCCGGGTAGTGGGCCGAGTGGTCAGAGTTTGGTGGGATGGGTGTTTCACTCGGGCCTGGGGGCTGAGTGGGGTCTGGTGGTTGTGTTAGGCCAGTGTTGGTGGTTTGGGAACCGTTTAGAGTAAACGGTGGTCCCGGGTTTCTAGTTGTTGCATCGTTTTCTCGTCACTACCACGTTGTGATCGTGGGGTGCGTGAGCTATCAGGACCTTGAACCCAGAATGCTTTTGAACTCTCATGATTTTAGTAAACCGGTGTTTTTCTTCCGTATTCCTAGGGCTCACCGGAGCCTGTTCTTGTTTGATTGGGCAAAGGCATCACCCTAGGGAGTTCGGGAAACAATCTTGTTTTCAACTGATTTTCTCAAGAACTAAAATCCATAAAAGCTGGTTTTCTCAATTCAAGACAGTTTTCAAAAAAGGACAAATTTTATCCTCACCCCAAGTGGGTTGAGGAGAAATGATATTTTATAATAAAGGTCATCTTTTTCCTAAATTCCCTCACCCGACCGGGGTGAGGTATCTGGGTTCTAAGGGCTGGTTTCATTCTTGGGCCGAAAGCAACGGGAGGCTACACCTATAGCCTATTCTTGTTTGATTGGGGCCATAGGTAGTAGGCTCCCGGGGTTTTCGGACTCTTTATGGATTTGGGCTGTGGAGCATCTCCAGCCGTGAGTATAGAGCTTTGTGTTGAGATAGTTTTCCACTTTAACCGAGAGGGGCCGAATCCCTGAACAGTAAAAGATCGAGAAATTCGATAGGTTGAGCTTAGAGTCTGTTCTTGTTTGATTGGGGTTCTAGGCACCGGTCTATTGGGATTCTCGGACCTTTGCCGCGTCAGTCGGTTCTTCCCGCCTATGAGTGGGGTGTCGTTGTGGGAGCCGTTGGGAGTGACGGCGGTCCCAGCTGTGTAGTACTTTCTTTGAGTGGGTTAGTGTTGTGAGACTGAGTCGTGCTTTGAGCTCGTGTTACCGATCTATTTGATCGTGGATTATAGCCTGCTGAGCCTGGCATTTCATGCCAGTTATGAGATACTTGTGATACTTGAGTTCGTTGGGGTCGCTCCCCTCGAGCTACGCCCCGGGTGCGATGATGATACCGAGCCTGACGAGGCTACGATGATGCGACTAGTTGATACACTAGAGTTCGCTTGAGATTGAGATAGTCCTTGAGGGACACCCTACGTAAGACCAAGTCCTGTTTGGGCGTAGTGGCAGTAGGTGAGCGCAGGTTTGGATGACTGATCCAAAGTGGGACAGTCATTGAGATTGGGTGACTTTGAGAGAGTGATGGCATAGCATGTGTCATAGTAGAGTTTTCTTTGAGTACAGTACTTGTGACATATTGCCAGTAGAGAGTGGATGCATACCATCATCTGTGTTCTCTTTCTCATTGAGCATAGTAGATAGAGGCATGATAGCTGTAGATACTTTTACAGCTTATTTTCTTTATCACAGTCTTTTTCTATTATCTTATGCCTCTAGTAGACTTAGTGGGCAGACCGTGGTTCTTGGAGACGGTACCCACTGAGAACTACTGTAGGATGTAGTTCTCACACCCTCTGTCGGTGACAGGTTGCTGAGGCTTTTCTTCCGTTCCTGCCCGAGCTGGCTGGACGGACCGAGGACAGGGAGTCACGTGATAGTTCCCTACCAGCATATGTTACTTTAGAGTGAGGTAGATGTACCATCCCGGACTGTGGGAGTTTGGTTATGTATTGTATTCCCAGTTTAGTTATCTCCCTTTCAGATTTGTAGATGTTGTATAGGTGGATTTTTATTTGTATCACCTTGTATTTTTGGGAGATAGGCTTGCATTCATTTTCAGCTTTTTAGTAGTGAGATTTTATATTACAGCTTTTATTACCCGCTCTGATATCTGTATAGCTGTAGTTCTATCTTTTGCAGGTTAGACGCTTCGTCTGTACGGCAGTTTCCGTACAGATGGCGGATTTGTTAGCGAGCCCGGGTCGCAGTTTCGACCCCGGGGCGTGACAGAGGCTGCTTGGAGTACTAGCATCCATTGTTTCAGATCGAAACCCGAGGTTTGTGTCTCGATTTTGGGGGAGTCTGCAGTTAGCCATGGGGACCCAGTTCGGATTCAGCACTGCTTCCCACCCACAGACTGATGGCCAGTCCGAGCGCACTATTCAGACCCTCGAGGATATGTTGAGAACGTGCGTTATGGATTTTGGAAGGGGGTGGCACCGACACTTACCCTTGATTGAGTTTGCGTACAACAACAGTTATCAAGCGAACTTTCAGATGGCTCCGTTTGAGGCGTTGTATGGACGCAAGTGTCGGTCGCCCCTGTATTGGAGTGACGTGGGTGAGAGGAGGACGTTGGGGCCTGATTTACTGCTAGAGGCGGAAGAGAAGGTCAGAGTCTTTCGTCGGCACCTTGAGACGGCCCAGAGTCGCCAGAGGAGTTATGCTGATACTCGGCGGCGAGACCTTGAGTTCCAGATTGGTGACCATGTCTTCTTGAAGGTCTCGCCCTCAAAAAGGGGTCCGGAGGTTTGGAGTGCGTGGGAAGCTTAGTCCCCGCTTCATTGGACCCTTTGAGGTACTTGAGAGGGTAGGCCCTGTGGTTTATAGAGTTGCTCTTCCTCCCCGTTTGGCTGGTGTTCATGATGTCTTCCACGTTTCGGCCTTGAGAAGATATGTGTTCGATCCGTCTCATGTGATTGACTTCGCATCCTTGGATATCGGCGAGGATTTGGTTTATGAGGAGCGCCCGTT
This sequence comes from Tillandsia fasciculata, assembly GCA_029168755.2. Classification (NCBI taxonomy): domain Eukaryota; kingdom Viridiplantae; phylum Streptophyta; class Magnoliopsida; order Poales; family Bromeliaceae; genus Tillandsia; species Tillandsia fasciculata. The sequence continues at coordinate 215,159 of JAQOTM010000142.1, read as the reverse complement.
GTGGATTTTGGCTCGTGAGGTGAGGGAACTACGCAACCGGGCTATACCGTATGTGAAGATCCTATGGAGCAATCACGAGGAGCGAGAGGCTACTTGGGATCTAGAGACGGAGATGCGAGATGCCTACCCCTTTCTATTCGAGACTTCTGGCTGAGGTATGTCTGTTTTCCTTTGTTTCGTTTCGAGGACGAAACTTTCTTTTAGTGGGGGAGGATGTAGTGGCCCTGGTTCCCATGCAGCGTTCTTTCGATGAATCCACTGTTAGAACACCTATTATTGGTGTATCTGGCCCACGGTGCATCAATTGGATGCTACTGATGGACCCTGTGTGATTCCACTTGCTGTTTTGGCTTTCGGCTAGGTTTGCCAAAATTTCTGAAAAGATTTAGGCCAAACGAAGGTCAGAAATGGATTCAGCACGGAAAAATGCTTGAAAACAACTTTTTGTTTGTTTAATTTGGAGTCCGGATGCCCAAAAAGGACCTCCGGAAGTTTTCTGTGATTTTTGGTGCATGGGAGGGGCCGTAGACCGCCGGGATGCCACGTGGCGGCTTATCATTGGCCGGTTCACGACGCGCGGTCCACAGAGCAGCGCGGCAGGGTGCACAGACCCGGCGCATGGACACGTGGCACCGCCTGATTGGCGGGCCCAGGGCGCGCGGTCTACTGGGTGTGCGCGGCGGTGCATAGACCAAGGCGGAGGACACGTGGCAGCCTCCGGTTGGTTGGTGCACGCGGCGCGGTCCACGGAATGCCTGCGGAAGGCGTGGACCGGGTGCAGGGGACACGTGTCACTCCCTGATTGGTGGGTGCAGCAAGTGCGGTGCACGGGGCACGCGGCAGGTGCCTCGGGATGCGTGCGCACGTGCGGCCCACGTCGTGCGACCGGCGGGCGCGGCGGCCGGTCGGCGGGTCAACCAGGAGGACACGTGGTGCCCGCTCATTGGCGGGCGCCACCGCCTTACTGTGCGCAGTGTGCGGACACGTGGCGGTTTCTGAGTGGTCCCGCACCGGTGTTCCCTGTTCGGCGGGACACGTGGCAGTTGCTGAGCGGCTTTGCACCGATGTTTCCTATTCGGCGTGAACAGTGTTGGGCCAGGGCCCAACACTGTAGGCGCCCGAAACTTTTCGGGCGCCCGAATCTTGGGCCCGAAACTTTTGGGCCTTGGCTTTTTGGGCTGATTTCTTTGGAGCCTATAAATAGGCCTTTTGGGGCCGAGTTTTTGAGCCTTTTCCCGGGAGATTCAGCCCTTGACCCCTTCATAAGATTTCTTCCTCTCCCTCTTGCCCATCTTCTGGTGAAGTCTCAGATTTTTTGGAGGCCGCGACGACAGCGTTTCCTGCATCGTAGTGCGGAGAGACGTTTTTCCATTGGAGGCCCATCTTCGTCGCAGTTTAGTTTGGGAGGTCTACCGGGCTACCCCGATGCTATTTTGGACGATTT
>JAQOTM010000142.1:156966-213615 GCA_029168755.2 Tillandsia fasciculata | reverse complement strand
CCTACTCGAACCCGAGCAACATGACTCGAAAGTCTAAATAAAAAGGAGAAAGAAAGCAATCATGGTTTCTCCTAAGTCAAATCCCAATATGATAGTGTAGCAATAAAATAGTGGCCTATCTAGATGTCCAAATAAGCATGCAAAAGTCCTCATGCAATGTGAAAGAGAGAGAATGTCCAATAACAGTTTTACATGTGTAATAATTAATAATATCCACATAACTATAACAATCATGCTAAAATCATCCGTCAACTACACATGTATATGATCCCTGATCCATAATAAATCCCAAGGTGGAACCCGCAAATAGATAAGTCATCATGTCCCGAGAATTAGTCCATTTAACCATATTTCAGTAGATCTATGTGCTAATACGGCATATTAATTATCACTAATAAATTATTCCAATGATCATGTTCCAACAGCAATATTATCCCAATAGTATCCCCAACATGCTAAATCCACAAAATTAATTTCAGATGATAGGCTCACATTTATATCAGTCAATCATGCATGATAATCAAACAATATGTTCAATAGTGGGTTTCTCTAATAAACTTAGTGAGCAGGTCAGAAGTAGAGGCATGCAACAACCACCCACCTCGAAAAGCGCGCACAACACCAAAAGAGACCTCTCGCTGCCCGCTGTCCTCTAGCACCAATATCCACCAAAAACTGCGTCCCACTGCACAGAACAATGCGCACAATTAATCCCAAAACTGCACAAACACCTACTGTCCAAAATCAGCCCCAAAAATGGCTAAATATCACCTCTGTCCAGTCCTAAAAAAAATCCAGAAAATTCACGGTCGCGTTCCTCGCGAAGAGTAGCCCCAAAACGACTGTTTATACGCCCAGATCTGATACTTGTAGGCCAAGATAAAAATAAAACACCGCTGCATACTCAAAATCTCCACAACAAAATTCCTGTAGTAATCTGTCCAAGAAAAGCTTAATTATCACCTTCGAAACAATTTCCAAAAATCCCAGAAAAATCACCATTCTGTTCCTCGCGACGAGTAGATCAAAATCGAGTCCTGAAACGCCTTGATCCGATGCTCCTAGGCTGAGATATAAAATCGACAAGCCGGTGCTGTCCAGAATCCAACACAGAAAAATGGGGGTCAAAGATGCCTCGGGAAACATGCCAAAAGTGCGAAATGGAGCGAAGCGATCAACACAAAAATCGAAGCCTTACCTCTTAGGAACACGCTGTCGAAGAAATCGTCCAAAAACTCCTCAAGGTTTGCTTACAGCGAATTTCCGACTGAACTGTGACAGTAATGGGCCGAAATGGGGAGAAAACCGAGGCGAACTGTAAAATTGATATCGCCGTCGCCGAGCTTCCAAAAATTCCGGGGATCCACCACGAGCTCAAGAACATCAAGGGGAACAACTTTCATAAAGGACACTCCCTCCCATTCTCTCTCTAAGCTTCGAAAAAAGGAGAGGAAGAGAGGGGGGTGTAGGTATTTATAGGCCCACTCAAAAGAATTTCAAAATGCTCACTGTGTCCGATTTTCCGGGCGCCCGGAAAAATTCGGGCCGCTACAGTGCGGCCCAAAACGCGGCCCAGCCCAGCGCCCGGAAAATCCCGGGCGCGACACGTGTCCACATAACAGCGGACAGCGGCGCCCGAGTGCGTGTCCCGCACCCGGCTCGCGCCAGCGCTGGCGCGGCGCGTGCGCGGCGCGTGCGCTGCCCCACCCGACACGCCAGCCGGCGCTGTCAGCGCGCCGCCCGCGTGTCAGCGCCCGCGTGCGCGTACGGCCGCAGCCACGCGCCCACGGGTACACCGAGCGCACCAACACCAACCAATCCGGGGCCGCCACGTGTCATTTCCTCTGCCTGCTGCACCCGGTGCACACGATCCCATGAACCCGACCAATAGCCAGATGCCACGTGTCCTCTCTCCGGTACACGCCGGCCGCGTGGACCGCGCACCTGCCCACGCCCCCGCGCGCCTGCCCGCGCGCCCGCGCGCTGCCCGCGGCCGCGATCTGCCGTGCTCCGCCGCTGCCCGCCGCCGCCGCCGCCGTCCGCCAGCGGCCGAAAACACTGTTCCGGCATGAACAGTGACCGGTTGTCCAAAACATCAAGTAGCTAGTCCATTTTAACCGTTTTCGCGCGCTGAATCCGAATTTGACGTCCGTTTTGCCAAATTCCAACCCTAAAAATTGCCGAAGGCACCCGAAAAGGCGTTCTTACTCCGAATTTCGCGCTGAGTCTAAATTTGATATCCGTTTTGCGCAAAAACACCTCTAAACATCCGACGGGGTCCCCCGATTACCCACGTGATCCATTTTAAGCTCGGAGTCCATCACTTGTGTCCAAATTGGCACACAAACACCGCCGACATGCCCCATAGGCCTCCAGAAGCTGCCGGTCACACAATAGAAGCCCTGCAAAGATCCGGGTCACCACACACCTAGTCAGACCTGTCACGGAGTGGGTAAAGTCAGTGACAAATAAAGTAGATGTCTTAACGATTATTATAGATTCAAGAACAAACCGATTACACCGGAACCTTTCGCTAAAACCCTGCACGAAAATAAGCTGGGCACCAACCCCAGAGTACCTGTCGGAGAGACGGAAGTCTCCCCTCGTGCACAACCCCTTGATGCTTTTAACCCCTTCACGGAGCTAGTGCGGTTCCTTAGCTGTCGTGAAGAGGTCCCCACGGCTCCCTCCCCTTTGTGGGGCACACGGGTCAAGTTGACCACTTCTCCCGAAAAGTACACCCATGCGGAGGCCAATCCGCCCGTGTACGTGCAGCATCCAAAACCGAATTTGCCGATGTCGGCGTGTATTAAGCCCCGCGACCGCAGCCGCCACAATTATTATGTAAAATAAAAAGTATTCACGCGAAAGGTATAACAGTTCATCTACTTTATTACACAAGTTAACGAGCCTTTTACGATGATATGGTGCACTTACTGCACTTGTTGCACTTATAGCAAGGGTACCCACCTGGTTGCGAGGAGATCGGAACACCTGGATCTTTTGCACACTCTCGCCGCGCACCTGGACCTAAGAAGAGTCCACAGGGGAAAACTATAGTCAAAACCACGCACTAACATCACCAAAACGAAAGTCCAACATTACCCACTTGACGGAAACCCCAAACAAACCGTCAAATTTGCCAAACGCCGGATCCCCGCAAGGCCGTCGCCGCCCGTCGGAGCCCCGCACGGCCTGGAACCGCGCGGCGTGCCTCCGCGGGCGGCGCCTGCGCGGGTGCGGCCCGTGAGGCGCCCGCGCGGCGCCCGCGCGGCCCCCGGCCCGCGCGGCGCCCCGCGCTGCGCCCGCGCGGGCGCCGCGCGCCGCGCGGGTGTGGGCCCGCGCGGCGCCGGCGCGGGTGCAGGCCCGCGCGGCGCCCTCGCGGGTGCAGGCCCGCGCGGGCGCTCGCGAAGGTGCGGCTAGCGCGGCGCCCGCGCGGGTGCAGGCCCGCGCGGTGCCCGCGTGGGTGCGGGCCCGCGCGGGTGCAGCCCGCGCGGTGGCCGCGCGGTTCCCGCGGTTGCCGCCCGCGGGCGGCGTCCGTCCGCCCGCGGCGTCCATCCGTGCGATGCCCTAATGGCATCGCGTGTCTCCGCCGCCCGCCCCATGCCCTAACTTGCGCAATGACGGTGGCGGCGGCGGAGACGACGGGGATGACCGAAAACCCAACGAGGAAAAAATAAAGGAAAATTCCGAAAAATTACAACGAGGGTTTACTCACCGGATTAATCGACGGGAAAGTCGCCTGATCGCGTTCTCGCCTCCGGTTCGTTGTTCGGGATGATCGGACTCCTTCTCTCTCTCCTTTTTCTTCTTTCTTTCCTTCGGCTAGGGTTCTGTCTTTTTTTCTTTCTCTCTCGCGTTCTTTCTTTCCGGCTAGGGTTTCTTTTTGCAGAAAGTGAATTTTCTCTTTTCGTACGTATTAAAATACCCCTCTTTAAATCCTAGTCACCGATTAATTAATTTCCTAATTAATTAATCATAGGAAATAAAATCTCCGAAATTAATTTCTCGTCACCGATTAATTAATTTCTTAATTAATTAATCACACGGAAAAATCTGAAATTCTCCAAAAAGCGTGCCGGATATTTTACACGGATTTCGACGCACGCCTTAAGTCACCGCGATCTTAGAAACCCCATTCCGGGAGATCCGTACATCGGATTCCCGATCCGATCGCACCGTCGGTCTTCATTTTTCGAGCCCTTCGACAGAAAAATACCCGCACCACGCACCGACCGAGTTTCAAACATTAAATAATTTTATTCCACTTAAGGGCATAATTAATTAACATGTGAGTCACAATTACACGTAAAAGCCGAATCACTACACCACTCACACTTTATAAAAAGTTTCGTCCCGAAACTTAAGTACAATCCTCGCTAAACAACTCGGGAAAGCATTCCCTCATTCTCGATTCCAGTTCCCATGTCGCTTCACGCTCTTCGTGGTTGCTCCATTGGACCTTTACATAGGGAATAGTTCGATTACGCAACCTCTTGTCCTCTCTTGCCAAAATTCGCACCGGCGTCTCCTCGATGCTCAAATCCTCACGCAACTCGATGGTGGAGGCATCCAAGGCATGAGAGGGGTCAGCGAGGTACTTCCGGAGCATTGAGACATGGAACACGTTGTGGACTCGTTCGAGGTTTGGCGGCAAGGCTAACCGGTACGCCACTGGACCCACGCGTTCTAGGATCTCGAACGGTCCCACGTACCTCGGACTTAATTTTCCTTTTAGGCCGAATCGTCGGTTCCCCTTGGAGGGCGAAACTCGGAGTAACACATGCTCACCTACCATGAACTCTAAGTCCCATCGCCTATTGTCCGCGTAGCTTTTCTGTCTGCTCTGGGCGGTTAGCAGTCTTTGTCTGATCAGTTGCACCTTCGCCTCGGTCTCCTCTACCAAATCTGGGCCCAAGAACTTACGCTCACCCAAGTCGTCCCAGCATATTGGAGACCGACAGCGGCGCCCATACAGAGCCTCGTATGGCGCCATCTGAATACTGGCTTGATAGCTGTTGTTGTAGGCGAACTCCACGAGGGGTAGGCATCGCGACCACCCTTCGCCCAAGTCCAAAACGCACGCTCGAAGCATGTCCTCCACAATCTGGATCACCCGCTCTGATTGTTCGTCGGTCTGCAGGTGAAACGCCGTACTGAAGTGCAACTTGGTTCCCATCGCTCGTTGCAGGCTCTGCCAAAAATTTGACACGAATCGCGTGTCTCTGTCCGACGTAATAGATGCTGGCACCCCATGCAACCTCACTATCTCATTGATGTATGTTTGTGCCAGTCGTTCCCGAGTCCACGTCGTGTGTATGGGCAGAAAGTGGGCCGATTTCGTCAAACGATCCACAATAACCCATATCGCATCGTGTCCCTGTGGTGATCTCGGGAAACCGATCACAAAATCCATGGTAATCATTTCCCACTTCCACTCGGGCACCGGTAATGGTTGCAACTTCCCTGCCGGGCGTTGATGCTTGGCCTTCACTTGTTGGCATACCAGGCAGTGTGCCACAAATCGAGTCACATCTTCCTTCATCTTGGGCCACCAGAAGGTCTGTTTAACGTCCTTGTACATCTTCCTTCCCCCGGGGTGCGCCGCATAAGGAGCGGTATGCGCCTCCCTCAGGATTTCCTCTTTGAGGTCCGGTAGATCCGGCACACAGATTCGTCCCCGAAATCGTATCGTGCCATCGGAGCTTACGGTGAAATCACCTTCTTGGTCGGCGGTTATCCTGCCTCGCACAAGCTGGAGTTGGTCATCGGTCGATTGCCCTTCAAGAATCCTGTCCAGCAGGATGGGTCTGACCACCAGGGTCAGGAGTTGTGCGACCGTACCCGCCGGTACCACTTCCAGTCTTAACCGCGAAAATTCCGCAATCAGACGATCTTGCTGGGTGATAGCACTTACACCCACTTCCTCGGCCTGCCCCTTGCGACTCAAGGCGTCGGCCACCACATTTGCTTTTCCCGGATGATAGTGGATCGTCAAGTCGTAGTCTTTCAATAGCTCAAGCCACCGCCTTTGTCGCAAGTTTAGCTCCTTTTGGGTGAAAAGGTACTTGAGACTCCTATGATCAGAATACACGTTGCAGTGTGCCCCATACAAGTAGTGTCTCCATAGCTTGAGGACGAACACAACCGCTGCGAGCTCCAAATCATGCACGGGGTAATTCCGCTCATACTCCTTGAGTTGCCTTGACGCATAGGCTATAACCCTTCCCCGTTGCATAAGCACTCCTCCCAGTCCGTTCCGCGACGCATCGCAAAATACTTCATAATCCTCCCCTGGTTCTGGTAAGGTGAGAATCGGGGCCCGCGTCAATCTGTCCTTGAGCTCCTCGAAACTCCTCTGGCACTGATCCGTCCAGATAAACTTCTCCCCCTTTCGAGTTAAACGATTCAAGGGGGTGGCTATCTTAGAGAAGCCCTCCACAAAGCGCCGGTAATACCCGGCTAATCCCAGGAAGCTTCGAACCTCCGTCACCGTTGTCGTCCGGGGCCAGTCCGTCACCGAGTCTATCTTCCTTGGGTCCACCGCGACTCCGGACGCCGAGACTACGTGCCCCAAGAAATCCACCTCACGGAGCCAAAACTCACACTTTTTGAGTTTGGCGTAGAGTTTCTGTTCCCGTAGGGTCTGGAGGACTGTGCGCAGATGTTCTTCATGTTCCTCATCTGTACGGGAGTAGATGAGGATATCGTCAATGAAGACCACCACGAATAAATCCAGGAAGGGTTTGAACACCCTATTCATCATGTCCATAAATACTGCCGGGGCGTTAGTGAGCCCGAATGGCATCACTGTAAATTCGTAGTGGCCATAGCGAGTCCGGAAGGCCGTCTTGGGGATGTCCTCCCCTTTAACCCTGAGCTGATGATAGCCCGACTGCAGGTCAATCTTTGAAAACACCGTTGCCCCTTGTAGTTGGTCGAATAAGTCGTCGATCCTTGGCAGGGGGTACTTATTCTTAATGGTGACCTTATTTATTTCCCGGTAGTCTATGCACAACCGGAGGCTTCCGTCCTTCTTTCTCACGAACAGGACGGGCGCGCCCCATGGTGACGCGCTTGGTCTGATAAAACCTTTGTCCAAAAGGTCCTCCAACTATGCCTTGAGTTCTTTCAACTCCGCGAAGGCCATCCTGTACGGTGCCTTGGTGATGGGCTTGGTGCCGGGGAGTAGCTCAATAGGAAAAATCAACTTCTCATTCCGGTGGCATCCCAGGGAGTTCCGCAGAACCTCGTCCGGGTACTTCCTTACAACGGGGCCGCCAAATCCCATTGGGAAGCGGCCCTGCACTACCTATCGGTCTACTGGGTCCTCGACTGCAAGGTATAGGGTGGAGTCCATTTATTCCTTGCATGACCCCTAATAGGTCTCACTAAGTACACAAGGGTCTCCTATGCTCCGAAACCCGCCCGCGCACATCGGCCGGGGGAGGCTTCGCCTAGTACCTACGGATTTTCCCCTCCCCCCCCCCCCCCAAAACCGCACTAGGCGCTTTCGGGTTAGGGGGGGGAACGGCAGGAGGGGGAGAGAGGGAGAGGGAGAGAGAGAGAGAAAGAGAGAGAGAGAGAGAGAGAGAGAGAGTCTGACGGGGGTAGCAGGCTAAGGTGTAACCGGTGCTCCTAATCTAGGAGGAAACAGAAGTTACCTGTTGTTACTTGTTCTGAGACGTCGCGTCCTCCACTGTAGTAGCCCGGGGGATCCGTCCACAGCCCTTGGGCCACGTCGTACGGCGTGCTGGGGGAGGGACTTAGCGTCTGAAGAGTCTGCGGAGCGCTGGTCGCTGGGTGGGTCCTTTGGCTGAACGGGGGCTGCAGCACTCTCTGGTCCTCCCGGTTGTGGTGCGGCGGCGGGGGTAGGAGTTAGCCCCTGAGGGCAGGAGGCACGAGTGTGGTCCAGTGCGCCGCATTGATTACAGTAATAATACCTCCAAAGGCATCTCGTCACCGGGGGCGCCGTATTGATTACAGGATTCCTGTTGCGATTCCACGCTTCCTGCTGGTGCTCGTTCGTTCTTCCGCGTTTCCTCCGGGCGTTGATTTGCCCGACTCCCTGGATTGGGGCCCCCTTGAGGGGTGGGAGTGGCAGTTCTCTCTGTTTCGTCGGGTTGCGGCGCCGGAGGTCTGGTGATGGCCGGCTTTCGAGGGCACTCGTAACGTGTGTGGCCCGGCCTGCCGCATTGATAGCAGTGGTCGAGTTTCCATGGGAAGTTCGTCACCCGATGCGCCCCGTTGCATATGGGGCACGGCTTCCTTAGCGGTTCGGGTCCTTCTCTCATTGTTTGTCCAAATTTCCGTTCTGTCTTTGGGCGCTTGGTCGCCGGGCCCTCCTGAAAGGGGTCCTCCACCGGACCGGGGTAGGGATATCTCTGCCGAGCACGCGCTTCGGCCAGTTCTCGCTCCGCCCGCAGGGCCAAAATGACCGTGTCACGTCCCGGGGTCGAACTGCGACCCGGGCTCGCCAACAGATCCGCCGTCTGTACGGAAACTGCCGTACAGACGAAGCGACTAACCTGCAAAAGAGATCTATAGCTATACAAGTATCAGAGCTGAAAAGAAGCTACACTGAAAAAGAAGAACTGAACAACTGAATCACTAAGTGATAAAAAGTCCAAGTACACCAGTCTACTATCTCACAAAAATATAAGTACAATATCACTATCTGGTACAAAAGTGGAAACCAAAAAAAAACTCGGGTGACTCTACCACTGACTCTACAGACTCAGGTAGGAACTAGTCGGCCCCGCCCTTACCTCGGTCTGAAGACTCCGCACAAGCCGAGCCTGGAACGGTCGCCTCAGGAACACCTGTCATCACAGCGGGTGTGAGATCTACTACAACAGGCAGATCTCAGTGGGTACCGACGCCAAAACCCGCGGTATGCCCACTAAGTCTGCTGGAGACAAAAACAGATAGATAGATAGATAGATAGATAGATAGATAGATAGATAGATAGATAGATAGATAGATAGATAGATAGATAGATAGATAGATAGATAGATAGATAGTGTATGAATGCTGGAAATGAATCTACTACTATATGTCTCAATGCAATGCTCGAAGGAAACAACATCTAAGAACATACACTACAACCACCCGCTCATGTCACCCAGTCCCAATGACTGCCCCATAGGGTCCAGTCAAGCCTACGCCCGTCGACTAGGAACGCACCTGCCCATTACCACACATCCCAAGGAGGACGGGATTTACATGGGGCGTCCTGTCAGACCATCTCAATCTCACTAAAGTAACCACCTGGTAACTCGGCCAGGGCATGTACCCACCTGGTAACTCGGCCAGGGGTATGTACCCACCTGGTAACTCGGCCAGGGGCATGTATCCACCTGGTAACTCGGCCAGGGGTATGTGCCCACCTGGTAACTCGGCCAGGGGCAATGTATCCATCTGGTAGCTCGGCCAGTGGTATGTAGCCACCCGGTAACTCAGCCAGGGGTATGTGCCCACCTGGTAACTCGGCCAGGGGCAATGTATCCATCTGGTAGCTCGGCCAGTGGAAAGTATCCTCCTGGTAACTCGGCCAGGGAAAAGTATCCTCCTGGTAACTCGGCCAGGGCATGTGCCTACCTGGTAACTCGGCCAGGGGCAATGTATCCATCTGGTAGCTTGCCAGTAGGAAGTATCCTCCTGGTAACTCGGCCAGGGAAATGTGTCCTCCTGGTAACTCGGCCAGGAAAAAGTGTCCTCCTGGTAACTCGGCTAGGGCATGTGCCCACCTGGTAACTCGGCCAGGGGAAATGTATCCATCTGGTAGCTCGGCTAGTGGGAAGTATCCTCCTGGTAACTCGGCCAGAAAAATGTGTCCTCCTGGTAACTCGGCCAGGGAAAAAGCCCTCCTGGTAACACGGCCAGGGGCATCAAAATACAACTATGCGTCCGAAGCGAATACCCATCGAGTATAGAACGTGTCTCATAAAAAAGTGCATGCAGGCTAAATCCTACGATCGACCTGATCAGAAAACTCGTATACTCCAGTGACGCTACTAACACTCATGTCCAAGTCGGAACAACAACCCTCGACTAATATCTGATAAAACCCCGCGAAAATCCCGTACCCTCGGCAAGCCCCGATGTAACACATACTAAAGAAAACATAATTTAAGGGCCAACTCCTGAAGAAAAGGGCTTTGCGTAAATATAAAAGTGGCCCGAGATTCCCACGACTTACCATGACTGTCCAGCAGTTATCCGATTTAAAAAGATAGCAAAAAAGACACGATACCTTTGCATTCGGAAGCAATAAGGGCATTCCGTAATTTTTCTGGAGGAAACCAACCCACCTGCGATCAATCCGCAAAACCGTGCGCCAAAGGGAGGTCCCGAAGCGATCCCACAGCTCCACGCGGCAAGACACGCACCACCGACCACGTAGGAAGCTAACACTATGTCACAAACTGCAAGGAAGGGTGATAAACCGGGATCAGATAACGCGCGGCCAAAATAAATTCCACCCATAATATCAGCATAATTAAAAGCTTCAAAAGTACACACTAATTCATTCTCCAAAATCACCCCAAATTTGCCAAACGCCAGATCCCCGCACGGCCGTCGCCGCCCGACGGAGCCCCGCGCGGCCTGGAACCGCGCGGCGTGACTCCGCGGGCGGCGCCCGCGCGGGTGCGGCCCGTGCGGCGCCCGCGCGGCGCCCGGCCCGCGCGGCCCGCGCGGCGCTCGCGCCGGCTGGGGGTAAACTATAGTCAAAACCACGCACTAACATCACCAAAACGAAAGTCCAACATTACCCACTTGACGGAAACCCCAAACAAACCGTCAAATTTGCCAAACGCCGGATCCCCGCACGGCCGTCGCCGCCCGTCGGAGCCCCGCGCGGCCTGGAACCGCGCGGCGTGCCTCCGCGGGCGGCGCCCACCCGGGTGCGGCCCGTGCGGCGCTCGCGCGGCGCCCGCGCGGGTGCGGGCCCGCGCGGCACCCGGGCGGGTGCAGGCCCACGCAGGCACGGCCCGCGCGTGTGCACGCCCACGCGGCGCCCGCGCGGCGCCTGCGCGGGTGCTGGCCCGCGCGGGTGTTGCCTGCGCGGCGGCCGCGCGGCGCCCGCGCGGGTGCATCCCGCGCGGCGCCCGCACGGGTACGGCCCGCGCGGTGCCCGCACGGCTCCCCCGGTTGCCGCCCGCGGGCGGCGTCCGTCCGCCCGCGGCGTCCATCCGCGCGATGCCCTAATGGCATCGCGCGTCTCCGCCGTCCGCCCCGTGCCCTAACTTGCGCAACGACGGTGGCGGCGGCGGAGACGACGGGGATGTCCGAAAACCCAACGAGGAAAAAATAAAGGAAAATCCCGAAAAATTACAACGAGGGTTTACTCACCGGATTAATCGACGGGGAAGTCGCCCGATCGCGTTCTCGCCTCCGGTTCGTTGTTCAGGATGATCGGACTCCTTCTCTCTCTCCTTTTTCTTCTTTCTTTCCTTCGGCTAGGGTTCCGTCTTTTTTTCTTTCTCTCTCGCATTCTTTCTTTCCGGCTAGGGTTTCTTTTTACAGAAAGTGAATTTTCTCTTTTCGTACGTATTAAAATACCCCTCTTTAAATCCTAGTCACCGATTAATTAATTTCCTAATTAATTAATCATAGGAAATAAAATCCCCGAAATTAATTTCTCGTCACCGATTAATTAATTTCTTAATTAATTAATCACACGAAAAAATCCGAAATTCTCCAAAAAAGCGTGCCGGATATTTTACACGGATTTCGACGCACGCCTTAAGTCACCGCGATCTTAGAAATCCCATTTCGGGAGATCCGTACATTGGATTCCCGATCCGATCGCACCGTCGGTCTTCATTTTCCGAGCCCTTCGACAGAAAAATACCCGCACCACGCACCGACCGAGTTTCAAACATTAAATAATTTTATTCCACTTAAGGGCATAATTAATTAACATGTGAGTCACAATTACACGTAAAAGCCGAATCACTACAGTGATCGACAGGACCACCGTGGTGGGGCGGGAATTGGCCGTTGCACGCACCCGGCAGAAGGATCATGAGCCCAGCCGGGGGCCAGAAACGACCCCAGCTTTATCCCGGGAATAACTTTCCCAATGGGAGCCGACCACCCAAGTATCCGGAGACGCCGCAAGGAATCAGAAGCACGCCGGTGAGAGGACCAGAGCCGGGGGGGGCGACCGGCCATGCCTCATCTGCGGATGAGCACACCGGGTGATCTTTTGTTCCTGGGAGCATGACCATTGCTTCCATTGTGACAAACTGGGGCAGTCCCGCGTTAACTGCCCCTCAACCCGAGAACGATTCCATCTGCGGCACGACCCGAACAAGAGGTCTTACGTGACGGCACGACAAAGGACGCACTGCCCGAGGGAAGTAGTAGCAAGTGGCACCCTACTCTTAGTTTTTCCTTTGCGAGTAGGGCCTAGTTAGGTATTGGGAGATCCCACCTCTCCATTTCTTGCTTTGTACTCCTACCCATATTTATTTAGGGAAGACCCCTTTCTAAGTATAATGTTGGTCTTGACCCCAGGAGGACCCTTAGAAGCGAATATTTTGTACCTTCCTGCCCGATAAGGTTGGGAGGACCCTTAGAATTCGAGGTGGTACTCGAAATGGATTGCCTTACTGAGTATCAGGTGCTAATCGATTGCGAGAAACCGTGTTTGCCGTCGAGCCTATTCCGGACACACAACTTATCACCAAGGCACCGCATCGTATGGCATTTGCGGAGCTAAAGGAGCTTAAGGCACAATTAGAAGACCACTTGGATAAGGGGTTTATCAAACCGAGCGTGTCGTCTTGGGGTGCACTCGTACTATTCGTACGGAAGAAAGACGGGAGTCTACGATTGTGCATCGACTATCGGGAAATAAATAAGGTCATAGAAAAGAACAAGTACCCCTTACCTCGGATGGATGACCTATTTGACCAACTACAAGAAGCAACAGGTTCTCGGAGATTGATCTGCGGTCCGGCTATCACCAGCTTAGAGTCCGGAGTGATGACATACCGAAAACAGCCTTGCAAACTCGGCATGGTCGATACGAGTTTACGATTATGCCGTTTGGACTCGCTATCGCACCAGCGGTGTTCACGGACACGATGAATAGGATATTCAAGCCTTTCTTAGACCAGCCGGTAATGGTCTTATAGATGACATTCTGATCTACTCTCGTACAGACAATGAGCATGAGGAACACTTGCGAGTAATCCTCCAGACCCTCTGGGACCAGAAATTGTATGCCAAACTCAAGAAGTGTTAGTTCTGGCCGCGAGGTAGACTTTTTGGGACCCATAATCTCAGCGTCGGGAATAGCGGTGGACCCGAGGAAGGTAGAATCCGTGACCAACTGGGCCCGACCAACAACGGTAATGGAGATCGGAGTTTTCTAGGACTAGCAGGGTACTATAGACGCTTCGTGGAAGGCTTCTCAAGGATTGCCACTCCCCTAAATCGATTAACCCGGAAAGGAAAAAAAAAATAAATAAATAAAAATCATCTGGACGCCCTAATGCCAGAAGAGCTTCGAGGAACTCAACGACAGACTGACACGGGCGCCAGTGCTCACACTGCCGAAGCCCGGAGAGGACTATGAGACCTGTTGCGACGCATCCCGAAGCGGTCGTGGAAGCGTACTAATGCAACAAGGGAAGGTCATAGTCTACGTGTCAGGACAACTCAAGGAATACGAGGAGAACTACCCTACACACGACTTGGAGCTCGCGGCAGTCGTGTTTGCTTTAAAGCTCTGGAGACACTATCTTTACGGAGCGCACTGCAATGTGATCTCCGATCACGAGAGCCTTAAGTACTTGTTAACACAAAAGGGGTTGAATTTACGGTAAAGGCGATGGCTGGAACTACTGAGAGACTACGATTTGTCTATCCATTACCTCCCCGGGAAGGCAAATTTGGTGGTCGACGCCTTAAGCCGGAAGGGACAGACGGGAGGAACGGCGTTGAGCGCCCTTACCCAACAAGATCGTCTCATCGCAGAGTTCTCGCGATTGAGACTGGAGGTAGTGCCGGCGGGTGCGATTACGCAACCCCTGTCTTTAGTAGTTAAGCCTACCCTGATCGGGAGGATCTTGGAAGGCCAGTCGACGGACACTCAACTGCAACTGGTGCGGGACAATATCTTCGGAACAAGGAAGCGATTTCACGATTGGCTCGGACAATGCAATAAGGTTCCGGGGACGAATTTGTGTGCCCGAAGTACCGGAAATAAGAAGAAAAATCCTGACGGAGGCAGATAGTGCTCCCTACACTGCGCATCCCGGAGGTACAAAGATGTACAAAGACCTGAGGCAGACCTTTTGGTGGCCCAAATTGAAGGGAGATGTGACGCAATTCGTGGCGCATTGTTTGGTGCGTCAACAAGTGAAAGCGGAAAATCAGCGATCGGCAAGAAAACTACAGCCATTGCCCATACCAGAGTGGAAATGGGAATGGATTACCATGGACTTCGTAACCGATTTTCCGCGGTCGTAACACGGACACGACGCGATTTGGAGTTTATGGTGGGGAAACACGTGCTACTCCGTATAACGCCATCTAAAGGAACCAGACGTTTCGGCTTAGGAGGGGAACTGAGCCCACGGTATGTGGGACCCTTCAAGATTTTGGAGCGCGTGGGCCTGGTGGCATACCGGTTGGCCTTACCGCCAAACCTCGAGCGGGTACACAACGTGTTGCATGTCTCGATGCTCCGAAAATACCTCCCCGACCCGTCGCACGTCCTCGATGTTTCTGCTGTCTAGTTGTGTGAGGACTTAAGCTTCGAGGAAACACCGATACGAATATTGGCGCGGGAGGAGGAGAAGCTACGCAACCGGACGATCCCCTACGTAATGGTGCAATGGAGTAACCATGAGGAGCGCGAGGCGACCTGGGAACTAGAGACAAGAATGAGAGAGGGTTTCCTGATTTATTTAGCGAGAGTTGAGGATAAGTTTCGAAGACGAAACTTCTTTTAAGGGGTGTGTGGTGTAATATCACAACTTTTTGGGTAACGTTTTACCCTCCTGCTAATAAAGTATAAGTTAGAGGAAACCGAAATAACGGGTTTACTTAAGTTGATAATCTTGAGGTGTGGGTATTTTTCTATGATAGAGCCCGAAAAACGGTGAACGGCACTACGATCGGATCTGAAATCCGACTTACGGATCTCCCGGAATGGAGTTTTGAAGGTCGCGATATCCTTAGTGTGCACCGAAATCCGTGCTAAGAGTCTGGCACGCTTTTTGAGGAGATGGCGATTTTTATCTCTTGTAACTAAAATTAGGAATATCCTTAGCCCCCGTTTGCTAACGGGGATAAGGGGGGGATAACCCCCTTATCCCCGTTATTATACTCAAACGTAATTTTTGGGGGTGGGAATAGCTAAACCCACCCCTAACGGGTTATCCACCCCTAGCGGGTTATCCTGGGATAACCCGTTAGGGGTGGGTTTAACTATTCCCACCCCCAGGCGGAATAGCAGAATAGCGAATAAATATTAAATATTTAATATTTAATATTAATATTTAATATTAATATTAAATATTAATATTTAATATTAATATTAAATATCAATATTTATCTAAATATTGATATTTAATATTTAGATAAATATTAAATATTAATATTTAATATTAAATATTAATATTTAATATTTAATATTAAATATTAATATTACAATTTAATATTTAATTGTAAATATTATTTGAATTTTTTAATATTTATCTAAATTAAATATAAGGTTGAATAATACCATAAATTTATTTAATTTTAAATTATATCATAAAGGACAAATTAGTAAATAAAAATATTTAACCCCTCAATTCTTCTTATTCCTCTATTCCCAACCAAACACAATTTTCTCTAATTCTTCTTATTCTTCTTATTCCTGTATAATTTATCAAACACAATTTTCTTTAAACCCGGTATAACTCTTAAACCGAACCAAACGCAAATTTACACTAGTTCCTGCTAAAACCATAACTTATACCTATTCCCGGTATAACTAAATTTTTCTTATCCCCGAACCAAACGCAGCCTTAGAATACCGGATATGGGGATTTTTCCCTTCTACGTACATATGAAAAGGAAAAATAAAAGAAAATAAATTAATAATAAGATTTATTTACCCCGTATACCGAAAGAAAAACCCTAGTTTTAAAAGATCGTCTCCTCAAACCCTTCCATCTTGTGCGTACCGAAGACCAAACGAAACCCTAGTTCGAAAAGAGAGAAAAGAGAAAAGAAAAGAAAATCCTAACCGGAGGAAAAAGAAATAAAGAAGGAGGAAGCGAAGGAGCCCGTTCGTTCCCGATCAACGTGCTGGAGACCGGAGAAAGAGATGCCACCATCCACGGAGGGCGGATCCGGATTCCCACCACCGCAAAGAACGGAGATCGGGATCGCGTTGCCTCCTCCATCGGAGCAAAGTTAGCGATCGATATTTCTCTTTGGTCGGATTAATTGTGGGTTTTTCGTGTTCTTGTGAGGTCGATTTATTCGGTAAATTGATCATGGTTTTTGTTTGGTTTTGATCGATGGTTTTTAATCGGTCTTGATCGGAGGTTTGATCGGGTTTCCGATCGATGTTTCGTTCGGTCTCCGATCAATGGTTTTATCGTTGGAGTTACCCGTAGTTTTTTAGTTGGGTAAATTGGGTGTTTCGTCGGGGAATGGGGGAGTTAATGGGAGGCCGCCGACGCTGTTGTTAAACGGGAGGCCGCTGCTGCCGTTACCATGTTCGCGGGGTCATCACCGGAGCCGCGCGGGGGCGAAAACGGAGAAGAAAACGCAAATCGGAAGTTTACTGTTCATCCCGTACGTGTGAGGACCCGGATCCCCACGATGAGTTTACTAGTTGATCGGCAGCTTCTGGAGGCCTACATGGTGTGTCGGTGGTGTTTGTGCACAATTTGGACACAAGTGATGGACTTCGGGCATAAAATGGATCACGTGAATGATCGGAAGACCCCGTCGGATGTTTAGAAGTAGTTTCGCGCGAAACGAATATGAAAATTGGACTCAGCGCGAAGTTTGGACAGAAGAACACCTTTCCTGATGCCTTTGGCAATTTTCAGAGTTGGAATTTGGCAAAATGGACAGCGGATTTGGATTCAACGCGCGAAAACGTTGAAAACGGACTATTCACTTGTATTTTTCGAAGCCCGGATGACACGCACGGATTTCGAGGCAGTAGGCACTATTCCGGCGCCGGCGGGCAGCGGCGGCGGCGGCGGAGCCCGGCGGCGCGCGCGCGGGCAAGCGCCGGGGTGGGCGCGGGCAGGCGCGCTGTGCGCGTGCAGCGACTTGCCACGTGGCGTCTTCTCAGTGGTTTGCGGTGGACACGTGGCGGGCTAGGATTGGGCGGTGCTGTGGTCGCGGTCCACGGAAAAGCGCGGGAGCCGTGGACCGGGCGGGGCCACGTGGCGGCCACTGGTTGGCCGGTCCACGTGCACTCGGTCCACGGAGCAGGTGTAGCTGCCTCGGGGCGCGTGCCTGGCAGGGGTCGCAGGCGGCGCTGGCAGTGCGCACATGGGCGTGCTTTGACCGAGTGCGCGCCACACGTCGGCACCCCGGCTGGCCACGCGGCGTTCAGTGGGTGGCCCCGCACGGCTGTCCGCTGTTCGCTGGTGATGTGGCGGCCTCTGGGTGATTCGGGCGCGCACAGTGTTGGGCCAGGCCCAACACTGTAGCGACCCGAATCGTCCGGGCGCCCGATTTTGGGGCCCAAAAGCCCAATTCTGAGGCTTTTTGGTGTGAGCCTATAAATAGCCCATTCCACTGCGAGTTTGGGCTTTTTCTCGAACTCTCCTGCCGTTGGACCCTTTAGCAAAGTTGTTTCTTATCTTGTTGCGCATCTTGGGTTGGAGGCTCGGAATTTTTGGAGGCCGCGGCGTCGACGACTTCGGCATCGTAGCGCAGAGCGACGTTCTTTCATCGGAGGCTTGTTATCGTCGCGTTTTGGTCTGAGAGGTCCACAGAGCTACCCTGACAGTGTTTTTGGAAGATTTTCACAGCGTTGGAATCACGAGAGGTAGATCTACGATTTTTGTATTGTCTACTTTTCTCAGATTTGAGCTTTCTTTGGGGTCCCTGGTACGTTTTTAACCCACTTTGCCGCTGATGGAACTTTTGGACAGCAACACCTTGCCGGATTTTTATCTCCGCGTTCAGGCATCGGATTGAGGCTTACCTATACACTTTTTGAATCTACACGTCGCGAGGATTCTCGTCGCATTTTTTTAGGATTTTTCTGAGACTTGCCCGAAGGTATACTTTTCCCTCTCTTCTGTGCAATGTGATATAGTTGTGTGTGTTGTAGAGTTTCGCGCTCACCGCGTTGCGGAATTTGTAACTCGGCATCCGGGGCTCGGATTGTGACGTGCAGGTACTCGTTTCGAAGGGCTCGACGAGACAATCGCGACAGTATTTTTGTTGGATTTTTCGAAGTCCGTTCTGCAGGTGGAAATTGCACATCTTCGGGGCTGTTTTCAGTTGATTGTTGTACTTGGATATTTTTGGAATAAAGTGTAACTTTGGACCTTATTGTTGTACCCAGGAAGGTTTGCGGGTGTTTTTGGAACCTGTTGGAATTGGAGATAATGGTTTTCGGGTATTTTCAGCTGTTTGGAGCCGAGGCTTGCGCGACATGTACCGTGGGTGCAGTTTTGGCAGATTTTGGACTGTGAGCGTCTACACACTTCACCGACTTCAGCTTTGCCTGCGAAAAGCGCTTCAGGTGGGTGCTTTGTTCCCAGAACTAGTGGACGGTTCTCTAATTCTTTATATTAGGATGCATGCATGTCTAGGGTACATGGTTTGTGATTGAGAGGTAGGTAAGCTTGATAATAGTAATTGTATAAAAGAATTGCAAGAATAGTATTTATGATGTATACTGAGGACTTGCATGATTTGGATATCTATGTTGATGATTAGTGTAAGCTTACCTAGGATAATGTTACCCTATGTGATTATGTAGCATGCCATGTTAGCACGCAGCCCTTTATGTGGCTGGTTTATGCGATAGGGCAGGATTATGTAGCTATGTGCGGATTTTACTCTGAGGAGTTATTATAGATCGAGGATTATGGACAGGTGCAGGAATTGGTGATTTTGGCATGTGGTTTACTTTCTACTATCTTTCTTGAGGATAATGCATGCTTGTATGGACATGTAGTTAGGCCATCTTTTACTGCTACACTACATATTGGAACTTGACTTAGGAGAAACCATGCTTTTCCTTTCTCCTTCTTTGTTAGTAAGGCGGTCAGTGTTGCTCGGGTTCGAGCAGGGGTCGGGACTTTGTGTCTGGGACAGGTTGGATTAGTTCGTGGGGTTTTGCAGCGACCGCGGATATTAGGCGGTTGACCGGATATTTGCTTATGCATCAGATTGGGTATCAGTTTTCTCTAGTGGATGGAGTTTCCCACTTATCGTTTAGTTGCATCCGATTGAGGTTGGGTCTTTTCTTTAGTGGTTGGGTTTTTCTACTTTGATCAGAGTCGTGATCAAAGTCCTGCTATACAGAGATACTTGTTACATGATTGGCCCCTGACTCCAGGCCGATCCCCTGGGCGTAGACCACTGCTCCCTTGGCACATCCGCCGGTGAGCCTGTCTTTCTCGGGTGCTCCCTGGGAACTCCCTCTCTTTGCCATGGCTCGGGCCGTGGCTGGGTTACCTGCTCCTGGGTCGGCTGATTACCTAGGGTTTTCCCTTTTCCCTTGGCGAATCGAAGGAAATCTGCGTTAAGGACCGACGGGACCTTCCTTTTCCCCGGCGCCTTTGAGTAAGAGGGTCGTAATAGCGACCCCTTCCACCGACAGTCAACCGATCATTGCATAAACCCGTCAGGTGGTCTCCCTTCGACCCGATGGCCGAAAGGCCTACGGGGTGCCCCCTAGGCCCGGCCGTTATGGTGATCCTGCTGTTGCAGTGGGATCCGTCGTTCCTTCCGGCCAACAAGGGTCGAGTCGGCCTTGGCCTCTTTCGGCCGTAGGATTCTCGCAACACCCTCTGGATGCGAGAGTCTTGTTTTTCTTTTCTGAAAGACTGCTCACTGGATTTTTCAGCCCATCTCGGTTTCAGCCGGTGGGCTCGGTGATCCGTGCCAGCACTGAGGTCGATAAAGGCGAACGTTCTTCGCCTCCTCAGGCATTTCGGCGACGTTCCAATCTTCGCCTGTTATTTCGGCCTTCCATCGGCTGCAAACCTAAAACATGTTTTGGGGCGACTCCCTTTTCGCGGGAGGTTTGGGCCCCTGTATCGGCTCCTTCCCTTTGGGGTCGACCATGTTCACTGGTGCGGCATACGGGGGCCTAAACACTGGCCTTGTCGCCTCCCGGCCTCCGTACTGGAGGTACGCAGATGACCTCTTCCACGTGAACTCGCACTACGATGGGCCTTTCTGAAGATGTCGGGTCTGCCGAATGCGCCAGTGGAAGTGGTGGCCCACACCGGCCAGCGTGACTTTGAGACAGTCTCGGTAGCAAGACCTGGCTGTCATCCCTACCCCCAGTCCTTTCAGCGAGCCCGATTTGGGGTACTAGGGCCGCCGGTTGAATTCGAGGGGGTGGCGGCCCGCATCGACCAGCCCAATGAATCTCGGCGATCCCGGCTCGAGGTGCCGGGGCTGCCGTTCACACCTGCGTAAGTGGCGGCCTGTATTGGCCGACCTGATCCTGCGACGGTCCTTGCTGAAAGACCTGCCTATCGATCCTGCCCCCAGTCGTTTCGGCGAGCCCGGCTTGGGATACCGGAATCGCCGGCCGCGCCAGGGGAGGCGGTGGCCGTGGAGGCCAACCAGTTGTGCCGTCATCGGCACTTGGCCTACCTCCAATGGTTGGGCCATGTAGACAGGCGTCGCTGATTGCGCAACTCTTTTTGGCTGAGGCGACAGTATTATTGGCGCCATCGGGTGCGGCGGAGTGGATAAGAATTGCTCGAAACGAGCGAAGTTCTCATCCGAGGGCACCGCGTTGGTGTCCCAAGCTTGGGCTCTCCTTTCGAGAGATCTCATCATTTAGGCCAACTGCCCATATTGTAGAGTATCGGAGCTTCGGGCAGTGTGCCGACACCACGTGGCAGCTTGGTATTGTGGAAATACCTCCAGCAGATTCTAATTGCATTTACAGAGGAGTTCGGGTGGTCCCGGAGCGCCGCGGAAGTCCTTTCAAAGGAAAGTGAGTTGGAGTTGGCTTGAGAGCTCGCGGGTTGAGTTTTGGCTTCATGGATGGTTTCTTGAAATTGATCACTTGGGACATGTGTATTATGAGTTTACAGAGGTGTTCGGTTGGTTTCAGGGTGATGCGGAGGTCCCGAGGCGAGAAAGTGAGTTTGTCGGGGCATTTCGGAGTTTTTCTGGCTGCTTCTGGAGCTTTTGGGTGGCTTGGTTCCGGAACCAGCCATTTAGTTCCGGAACCAGGGGTGGTGTTCCGGTACCAAAATGCTGGTACCCGAACACAGACTCAAAAATGCCCAGATTTGCCCGAATAGTGCACAGTGCGCGGTATGGCCTCTGTTTACTGTTCCAACCACCCCAGAGTTGATTTATACCCTCGTGAGCTGCTTCTTCACCACTCTTCATCTCATCATCCTCCCCATCTCCTTGCTGCCAGAGAAGAAGAAGAAGAAGAAGAGGAAGCTGTAGAGGGAGAAGAAGGCGCGTGCATTGTGGGAGTGACCGAGTCAACGTGCGCACGCGAGGAGCAAATTGAGGTAAATTGATCGTTGGAAATTGTAGATTTGGACTCCTTGCATCTCCTCTTGAGTTTTATTGATGGATTTGATTGGTAATTTGAGTTAATTTCCATCCTTGCTCCTTCTTGTGCTCTCGGATTGCATGCTGCAGGTTGAGGTTACTGCGCAAATCCGAAGCCCTGCGCATGCTGGTTTTTGTGGATTGGGAGATCGGATTGAGCTCAGATTTTTATGGTGACCTAGTTGGGTGCTGTGGAGGTTTTTGGGAGCTTCGTGGATTTTTCCGAGACGCGCGACGGCGCGCGTGCGCGCGAGAGGCTCTGTGCAGTTTTTCGGCAGATTTTGCCCGTTTCTTCGCCGACTTCAGCGTTTGCCTGCGGAAAGCATTCCAGGTGGGTTGGAATTTCTTCAAGATGTATGGAATGCCCTCTAAAGCTATTTGAATGCATGTTGATCATGAGTAGCTTAATTATTTGTATAGCTGGTAAATCTGATAGTTGCCTAGAAAATTGTAGGAATACAATTATGAGCCCCAGATATTTTTAGCATGATCTAGAAGTGAATTGACACTAGACTGCATGGTTAGTTGGCATATTATTGGCATCTGAACCGTTTTAAAAATCGCCGGACCGTTTTAATGAAAACTGGGTTTTTAAAAGAGTTTTAAAATGTTGAGATCTTCCCGAGGGGTTGAGTAGGTTCAGGATGCATGTGTTCTCGTGCCAGAGGGCCGAGTGGATTTTTAGAGCCTTATGAGATGACCTTCTAGTGTCATGAGAGAGTTTTAGCACTTTTCCAGTTCGCGGGGTATTGAGGATGTTTTCCCTGATTGGGTTACTCTAGATCATGAGTTGTGTTCTGATTTAGTGGTGGAGATGGTTCTCCCACCTAGCCATGAGAGTTTTGGGGGCTTGGCAGATCGAGTCGTGGAGGTTTCCCGACTCAGCCACGGGTCGTGCATTATCAGATTGAGTCGTTGAGGGTTCTCCGACATAGCTGTGAGAGTGGTTGGGCTTTTCCTATTCGAGTCGTGGAGTCTTTCTCCGACTGAGTCATGCTAGTTGAGCATTGAGTTCCGATCTGTTGATCGAGGTTTATCAGTTGAGTCGTGGAGTCTTTCTCCGGCTGAGTATGCTAGTTGAGCATTGAGATCCGATCTGGTTGATCGTGGATTATAGCCTGCTGAGCCTGGCTTTTTATGCCAGTTATGAGATACTTGAGATACTTGAGTTCGGTGGGGTCGCTCCCCTCGAGCTACGCCCCGGGTGCGATGATGATACCGAGCCTGACGAGGCTGCGATGATGCGACTAGTTGATACACTAGAGTTCGCTTGAGATAGTCGGACAGGACGCCCCACGTAAATCCCGTCCTCATGTGGATGTGTGGTGGTGGGTAGGTGCGATCCTAGTCGACAGGCGCAGGCTTGACTGGTCCAAAGAGGGACAGTCATTGCGATTGGGTGATTTGTGTGAGTGAGTTTCATAGCATGTTCATAGATGAGTTTTCCTTTGAGCATGGTACTTGAGGCATTTTAGCAGTAGTGAGTGTATGCACATCTTCATCATTGTAGAGTTTCTTGAGCATGATGATTGAGACATGATAGCTATAGTTTCCTTCAGCTTTTATCTATCTATCTGCATACCTATCTGTTGTGCCTCCAGTAGACTTAGTGGGCATACCGTGGATGTTGAGACGGTACCCACTGGGAACTACCTTTGCAGTAGTTCTCACACCCGCTGCGGTGACAGGTTTCCTGAGGCTGCTGTTCCGGCTTAGCTCGCGCGGAGACAGCTGATCGAGGTGAGGACGTGGCCATTTAGTTCCTTACCAGCACTGTGAGTCAGAGGTAGATGTACCCTGTATATTTTATGATTCCTCTTTTGTACTGGACATTCTGAGAGATCAGTGAGGATTTCATGTACTTATGTAGCTGAGAGACTTTGTATTGAGGTTTTGTTTATATCAGATGTTCAGTGGATTTCTGTAGCTATTTAGTTCTTTTCAGCTCTGATACATGTTTAGCTATAGATCTTTTGCAGGGTAGACGCTTCGTCTGTACGGCAGTTTCCGTACAGATGGCGGATCTGTTGGCGAGCCCGGGTCGCAGTTTCGACCCCGGGGCGTGACAGATTAGGGTGGTATCAGAGCCTAGGTTATAGGTCGTTGAGGACTTAGTGACCCTAGGCTATTGGTTGGACAGTAGGATGACTGTCGTGAGAGACGTGATTTTAGCGAGAGTCCTGATTGAGTTTGTACCTCCCCCGAGGGATTGGGGCGAGTGATTTTACATGTTTATTCTCTAAAGTGATTATGTTGGCTGCAGACAACATAATACTTTAGAACGGTTAACATGTTATAGACTTTCGCTTGATTGGGTCGAGAGAGTTTTTGGTCCTAACGTTTGTTCTGTTGCAGTGATTTTCGGTGCCTCCGAGACGCCGTGTAGCGGCGAGGGCGTGTTTGACCTTGGATGAGGAGCCCGAACAGCGGGGAGGCTGAATGGACAGAGCAGAGCGAGGTCTGCGAGTTACGAGCCCAGGTAGCTCAGTTGTTGAGGCGACACGGCACCAGGAAGAGAACACAGAGCGTGTGATGCACATGTTTGAGCAGAGAGTATTGTTTGAGGTATCGCCGTAGTGCTTTCGGCCACGACGTCGTCGATTTCGATCCAGGTTGCACTGTGAGTAGTGCGGGAGCAGTGAGAGTTGTTGATTGGTTGTTGAGCATCCGCCAGTTCCATCCCCTACAGATTTCAGGGCAGAGTTGGAGCCTCGAGAGGCCAAGAACTGGATTGCCGCTTGGGAAAGTGTTTGAGGAATTGTTATCCAGGACAAGTATCGGGTGCACTCGGTTATGCACTTTGGATAAGGACGCCGAGTGTTGGTGGCGTCGAGTCTGTCTCGTTGGACCACCAGGAGAGTGGTTGAGGATGGGAGCGAGTATCTATGATGGTTGAGCAGAGTGCCCCAGGTCGCCCAGGATGAGGCCCAGGAGATTGATCATGTTTGAGAAGGGACTGCTTCGAGATGTTATCATTTTGGATATTCTCGACGAGCGACTTCAGATGCAGCGGTTGTGCATGCCCGATGGATTGACTGAGGTCTGTGATCATGTCCGAGAGGGACGGAGAGCGAGGGACTAACTCCAGAGAGAGATGTCCAGTATCGCCTGATTTTGGGATAGTCGAGTGGATCGAGGTTGCCATGATTCCAGTCACAGGATCATGAGTCTCAGAGGAGACAGAGACTAGAAGGTTCTCGACAGTTGAGGCACCAGCAGCAGTGCTTGGATGAGTATGTCCTTGTGGGGAGCCGCATTCTTCGCCTTAGAGCGACTTCAGGATGGGGGTGATGTTTTTCATGTGTTTAGTCAGGACATCTTCAGGCAGAGGGTCCCAGAGTGGTGTTCTTGGATTTGCCGTCTGCGACGGCACCCCACTACCCCTTCAGGATGCAGCGGTTCATCCGACTTACCGGTAGGCTGATTGAGCCGAGATGCCGAGGCAGATTGAGCGATGGCCACCATCATCTTGTGGATGAATTGTGCAGCCGATTAGAGGACGCCAGGATAGTGGATCGCGTCCTATCAGGTGTGGTTGCTTATGGTCATTAGAGTTGGAGCATGTTGATGCCGACACCGCTGGTGTGTGCTTTATTAGAGCAGGGGTAACTTCGCGTGGGCCAGAGATGGGATTGTTGGCTTGTGCCCGTGAGGATCAGGTTTCAGATCGCGTATAGCACAGGTATGAGTGTTGCCAGTTCCGCCCAGTTTTGTAGGACCATGGAATTGATCCTAGAGTTGTTAGTCCTACATCAGCTCTGAGATGTTGATGTGAGGTTGGATAGGGATTGGTTATCCCAATATTATGTTATCTTGGATTGTCGAGAGTGGACAATGACCCTCCGTGGACCTGGCCAGGAGGAGTGTGATTTTAGAGGGTGTTAGAGCACGACAGAGGTTGAGTCGTGGTCGTATCGCTTGGTTAGCGATTGTAGAGGAGGTGCCTACGGCAGCACCGGGACTAAAGGAATATCTTTATCGCCTGTGTGATCCCGGACAAGAGTTTACCGGATCTGATGTTGAAGTCGCCGTTTAATGAGTTTGAGATCGAGATCGTGATCGACGTGGTTTTGGAGACCGCGCCGACTTCAGCATCATCTCTTGGAGTATCACTCGAGAGGCAGTGAGAGAGCTGTTAGTGCTGTTGCGAGATCCGAGGGATCAAGGGGTCTGTGTGACCCAGTACCACGTCGTGGGGATACGACTGTGAGGATCCGAGAGATTGATATTTTGGATATGTTGCCATGCCGTTGGTACACGGCAGTGATGCCACGTTGTGAGTGCACAACGGTGAGGGTGCTGTGATTGTTTGAGCACAGTTAGATTTGGATCGTGTGGGGTTGATGCCTTGCGGGACATTGAAGGCTTTGTGGAACCCTACAGTTGAGGGCTGCGCCAGATAGAGTCTGAACCCAATAGAGATATTCTGAGCTTACAGTGAAGTCAAGCGGATTGACTAAGGCCCTGCGGCCTTTTGGATTTGAGGACTTGTGTGTTCCGGCGGTACTTGGACCGGGCAGTAGAACCGGTGTGAGTTTGAGCTCTACAGCGAGTTGCCGTGCCAGTAGTGGAGTTAGACTTGTACATGGCCGGTTGATTTGATTTCATCGGGTGCGGTTTCCGAGATGAGATAGAGCACGAGTAGCACTTGAGGATAGTGCTGCAACTTATAAGAGAAAAGCTGTTTGCCAAGTTGAGAGAGTTGTGCTTGACTTTGGAAGATTCTGTGGTTAGGCCATGTGATTTCAGCTGCAAGAGTGACAGTGGACCCGACGAAGAGTGTTGCCGTTGAGGTTCGGCCTAGACTCCTGATAGTGACAGAGGTCCAGAGTTGTGGATTAAACAGTGCCAGCATGACTTTGAGGAGTTCAAGCTGTGGATGGTATTAGCATCATTGTGAATGATTGCTTGAGAGAGAGAGATATCTATCGATCCTAGAACCTGAGATACTGGGTTACTCAGAAGGATTTTCGATTTGAGGCAACGCCGGTGGATAGAGTGGTTCGGGATGTATGTTTGAGCTTAGAGTAACATCCCGACAAGCTAATGTGGTCGCAGCTGCCTTGAATAGGCGAGCGGTGCAGCTTTGGAGTATGATGGTTATGCAGCAGATGCCGCTGAAAGAGTAATTGAGATTAATGTGGTGTTCCCTGGGAATGCGGCAAAACTTGTGTTTTGGACTTGTAATCCACTCCGTTGGATGGAATTAGAGAGGGAGCTTCTCAGTGAATGCAGTGAGAGTACTGAAGTACAAGGACCGCATCGGTGCGCCGTGGATTCCGGGATCCGAGAGTTGATTTTGAGAGTTATGGATTGAGTGCTGTTTCCGATGTTGGATTTCTTGCCCTATCGATGGATGTAAGATTGCATTGTGAAGCTCTCAGCATTGTGGTTGCTAAGGAGCGACGGAAAAGTTATGCCAATTGGAGGCAGCGAGTTTTGGTGACTTATGGAAACTACTATCCACAGAATGTGTTGATTTGAGTTTTCGCGGGAAGTTGAGTCCGCGAATTATTGGCATATTCGAGGAATTAGAGCGCATTGGATCGGTTGTTCACCGAGTTGCGCTACCGCCATGATTTGGCAAGTACCCACGAGGACGTTGGTGTATCCGTTCTGAGGAAAGTATGGATTGGATCCCTTGCATGATTTGGACTTCGCTTCTTTGGAGTTAGACCAGGATTTGAGCCTTTCTGATGAGAGAAAGGCCACTTGAGAGCCTGAGGATGAGTTGAGGATCTCTTATCCCCACTTATTTGAGTCACCCTCCTGAGTTTTGGATTTTTGCGGTTTCGAGGACGAAACCGTTAAAAGGAGGGGAGAGTGTAGAGTACCGGAGCTTCGGGCAGTGTGCCGACACCACGTGGCAGCTTGGTATTGTGGAAATACCTCCAGCAGATTCTAATTGCATTTACAGAGGAGTTCGGGTGGTCCCGGAGCGCCGCGGAAGTCCTTTCAAAGGAAAGTGAGTTGGAGTTGGCTTGAGAGCTCGCGGGTTGAGTTTTGGCTTCATGGATGGTTTCTTGAAATTGATCACTTGGGACATGTGTATTATGAGTTTACAGAGGTGTTCGGTTGGTTTCAGGGTGATGCGGAGGTCCCGAGGCGAGAAAGTGAGTTGACGGGGCATTTCGGAGTTTTTCTGGCTGCTTCTGGAGCTTTTGGGTGGCTTGGTTCCGGAACCAGCCATTTAGTTCCGGAACCAGGGGTGGTGTTCCGGTACCAAAATGCTGGTACCCGAACACAGACTCAAAAAATGCCCAGATTTGCCCGAATAGTGCACAGTGCGCGGTATGGCCTCTGTTTACTGTTCCAACCACCCCAGAGTTGATTTATACCCCTCGTGAGCTGCTTCTTCACCCACTCTTCATCTCATCATCCTCCCCCATCTCCTTGCTGCCAGAGAAGAAGAAGAAGAAGAAGAGGAAGCTGTAGAGGGAGAAGAAGGCGCGTGCATTGTGGGAGTTGACCGAGTCAACGTGCGCACGCGAGGAGCAAATTGAGGTAAATTGATCGTTGGAAATTGTAGATTTGGACTCCTTGCATCTCCTCTTGAGTTTTATTGATGGATTTGATTGGTAATTTGAGTTAATTTCCATCCTTGCTCCTTCTTGTGCTCTCGGATTGCATGCTGCAGGTTGAGGTTACTGCGCAAATCCGAAGCCCTGCGCATGCTGGTTTTTGTGGATTGGGAGATCGGATTGAGCTCAGATTTTTATGGTGACCTAGTTGGGTGCTGTGGAGGTTTTTGGGAGCTTCGTGGATTTTTCCGAGACGCGCGACGGCGCGCGTGCGCGCGAGAGGCTCTGTGCAGTTTTTCGGCAGATTTTGCCCGTTTCTTCGCCGACTTCAGCGTTTGCCTGCGGAAAGCATTCCAGGTGGGTTGGAATTTCTTCAAGATGTATGGAATGCCCTCTAAAGCTATTTGAATGCATGTTGATCATGAGTAGCTTAATTATTTGTATAGCTGGTAAATCTGATAGTTGCCTAGAAAATTGTAGGAATACAATTATGAGCCCCAGATATTTTTAGCATGATCTAGAAGTGAATTGACACTAGACTGCATGGTTAGTTGGCATATTATTGGCATCTGAACCGTTTTAAAAATCGCCGGACCGTTTTAATGAAAACTGGGTTTTTAAAAGAGTTTTAAAATGTTGAGATCTTCCCGAGGGGTTGAGTAGGTTCAGGATGCATGTGTTCTCGTGCCAGAGGGCCGAGTGGATTTTTAGAGCCTTATGAGATGACCTTCTAGTGTCATGAGAGAGTTTTAGCACTTTTCCAGTTCGCGGGGTATTGAGGATGTTTTCCCTGATTGGGTTACTCTAGATCATGAGTTGTGTTCTGATTTAGTGGTGGAGATGGTTCTCCCACCTAGCCATGAGAGTTTTGGGGGCTTGGCAGATCGAGTCGTGGAGGTTTCCCGACTCAGCCACGGGTCGTGCATTATCAGATTGAGTCGTTGAGGGTTCTCCGACATAGCTGTGAGAGTGGTTGGGCTTTTCCTATTCGAGTCGTGGAGTCTTTCTCCGACTGAGTCATGCTAGTTGAGCATTGAGTTCCGATCTGTTGATCGAGGTTTATCAGTTGAGTCGTGGAGTCTTTCTCCGGCTGAGTATGCTAGTTGAGCATTGAGATCCGATCTGGTTGATCGTGGATTATAGCCTGCTGAGCCTGGCTTTTTATGCCAGTTATGAGATACTTGAGATACTTGAGTTCGGTGGGGTCGCTCCCCTCGAGCTACGCCCCGGGTGCGATGATGATACCGAGCCTGACGAGGCTGCGATGATGCGACTAGTTGATACACTAGAGTTCGCTTGAGATAGTCGGACAGGACGCCCCACGTAAATCCCGTCCTCATGTGGATGTGTGGTGGTGGGTAGGTGCGATCCTAGTCGACAGGCGCAGGCTTGACTGGTCCAAAGAGGGACAGTCATTGCGATTGGGTGATTTGTGTGAGTGAGTTTCATAGCATGTTCATAGATGAGTTTTCCTTTGAGCATGGTACTTGAGGCATTTTAGCAGTAGTGAGTGTATGCACATCTTCATCATTGTAGAGTTTCTTGAGCATGATGATTGAGACATGATAGCTATAGTTTCCTTCAGCTTTTATCTATCTATCTGCATACCTATCTGTTGTGCCTCCAGTAGACTTAGTGGGCATACCGTGGATGTTGAGACGGTACCCACTGGGAACTACCTTTGCAGTAGTTCTCACACCCGCTGCGGTGACAGGTTTCCTGAGGCTGCTGTTCCGGCTTAGCTCGCGCGGAGACAGCTGATCGAGGTGAGGACGTGGCCATTTAGTTCCTTACCAGCACTGTGAGTCAGAGGTAGATGTACCCTGTATATTTTATGATTCCTCTTTTGTACTGGACATTCTGAGAGATCAGTGAGGATTTCATGTACTTATGTAGCTGAGAGACTTTGTATTGAGGTTTTGTTTATATCAGATGTTCAGTGGATTTCTGTAGCTATTTAGTTCTTTTCAGCTCTGATACATGTTTAGCTATAGATCTTTTGCAGGGTAGACGCTTCGTCTGTACGGCAGTTTCCGTACAGATGGCGGATCTGTTGGCGAGCCCGGGTCGCAGTTTCGACCCCGGGGCGTGACAGATTAGGGTGGTATCAGAGCCTAGGTTATAGGTCGTTGAGGACTTAGTGACCCTAGGCTATTGGTTGGACAGTAGGATGACTGTCGTGAGAGACGTGATTTTAGCGAGAGTCCTGATTGAGTTTGTACCTCCCCCGAGGGATTGGGGCGAGTGATTTTACATGTTTATTCTCTAAAGTGATTATGTTGGCTGCAGACAACATAATACTTTAGAACGGTTAACATGTTATAGACTTTCGCTTGATTGGGTCGAGAGAGTTTTTGGTCCTAACGTTTGTTCTGTTGCAGTGATTTTCGGTGCCTCCGAGACGCCGTGTAGCGGCGAGGGCGTGTTTGACCTTGGATGAGGAGCCCGAACAGCGGGGAGGCTGAATGGACAGAGCAGAGCGAGGTCTGCGAGTTACGAGCCCAGGTAGCTCAGTTGTTGAGGCGACACGGCACCAGGAAGAGAACACAGAGCGTGTGATGCACATGTTTGAGCAGAGAGTATTGTTTGAGGTATCGCCGTAGTGCTTTCGGCCACGACGTCGTCGATTTCGATCCAGGTTGCACTGTGAGTAGTGCGGGAGCAGTGAGAGTTGTTGATTGGTTGTTGAGCATCCGCCAGTTCCATCCCCTACAGATTTCAGGGCAGAGTTGGAGCCTCGAGAGGCCAAGAACTGGATTGCCGCTTGGGAAAGTGTTTGAGGAATTGTTATCCAGGACAAGTATCGGGTGCACTCGGTTATGCACTTTGGATAAGGACGCCGAGTGTTGGTGGCGTCGAGTCTGTCTCGTTGGACCACCAGGAGAGTGGTTGAGGATGGGAGCGAGTATCTATGATGGTTGAGCAGAGTGCCCCAGGTCGCCCAGGATGAGGCCCAGGAGATTGATCATGTTTGAGAAGGGACTGCTTCGAGATGTTATCATTTTGGATATTCTCGACGAGCGACTTCAGATGCAGCGGTTGTGCATGCCCGATGGATTGACTGAGGTCTGTGATCATGTCCGAGAGGGACGGAGAGCGAGGGACTAACTCCAGAGAGAGATGTCCAGTATCGCCTGATTTTGGGATAGTCGAGTGGATCGAGGTTGCCATGATTCCAGTCACAGGATCATGAGTCTCAGAGGAGACAGAGACTAGAAGGTTCTCGACAGTTGAGGCACCAGCAGCAGTGCTTGGATGAGTATGTCCTTGTGGGGAGCCGCATTCTTCGCCTTAGAGCGACTTCAGGATGGGGGTGATGTTTTTCATGTGTTTAGTCAGGACATCTTCAGGCAGAGGGTCCCAGAGTGGTGTTCTTGGATTTGCCGTCTGCGACGGCACCCCACTACCCCTTCAGGATGCAGCGGTTCATCCGACTTACCGGTAGGCTGATTGAGCCGAGATGCCGAGGCAGATTGAGCGATGGCCACCATCATCTTGTGGATGAATTGTGCAGCCGATTAGAGGACGCCAGGATAGTGGATCGCGTCCTATCAGGTGTGGTTGCTTATGGTCATTAGAGTTGGAGCATGTTGATGCCGACACCGCTGGTGTGTGCTTTATTAGAGCAGGGGTAACTTCGCGTGGGCCAGAGATGGGATTGTTGGCTTGTGCCCGTGAGGATCAGGTTTCAGATCGCGTATAGCACAGGTATGAGTGTTGCCAGTTCCGCCCAGTTTTGTAGGACCATGGAATTGATCCTAGAGTTGTTAGTCCTACATCAGCTCTGAGATGTTGATGTGAGGTTGGATAGGGATTGGTTATCCCAATATTATGTTATCTTGGATTGTCGAGAGTGGACAATGACCCTCCGTGGACCTGGCCAGGAGGAGTGTGATTTTAGAGGGTGTTAGAGCACGACAGAGGTTGAGTCGTGGTCGTATCGCTTGGTTAGCGATTGTAGAGGAGGTGCCTACGGCAGCACCGGGACTAAAGGAATATCTTTATCGCCTGTGTGATCCCGGACAAGAGTTTACCGGATCTGATGTTGAAGTCGCCGTTTAATGAGTTTGAGATCGAGATCGTGATCGACGTGGTTTTGGAGACCGCGCCGACTTCAGCATCATCTCTTGGAGTATCACTCGAGAGGCAGTGAGAGAGCTGTTAGTGCTGTTGCGAGATCCGAGGGATCAAGGGGTCTGTGTGACCCAGTACCACGTCGTGGGGATACGACTGTGAGGATCCGAGAGATTGATATTTTGGATATGTTGCCATGCCGTTGGTACACGGCAGTGATGCCACGTTGTGAGTGCACAACGGTGAGGGTGCTGTGATTGTTTGAGCACAGTTAGATTTGGATCGTGTGGGGTTGATGCCTTGCGGGACATTGAAGGCTTTGTGGAACCCTACAGTTGAGGGCTGCGCCAGATAGAGTCTGAACCCAATAGAGATATTCTGAGCTTACAGTGAAGTCAAGCGGATTGACTAAGGCCCTGCGGCCTTTTGGATTTGAGGACTTGTGTGTTCCGGCGGTACTTGGACCGGGCAGTAGAACCGGTGTGAGTTTGAGCTCTACAGCGAGTTGCCGTGCCAGTAGTGGAGTTAGACTTGTACATGGCCGGTTGATTTGATTTCATCGGGTGCGGTTTCCGAGATGAGATAGAGCACGAGTAGCACTTGAGGATAGTGCTGCAACTTATAAGAGAAAAGCTGTTTGCCAAGTTGAGAGAGTTGTGCTTGACTTTGGAAGATTCTGTGGTTAGGCCATGTGATTTCAGCTGCAAGAGTGACAGTGGACCCGACGAAGAGTGTTGCCGTTGAGGTTCGGCCTAGACTCCTGATAGTGACAGAGGTCCAGAGTTGTGGATTAAACAGTGCCAGCATGACTTTGAGGAGTTCAAGCTGTGGATGGTATTAGCATCATTGTGAATGATTGCTTGAGAGAGAGAGATATCTATCGATCCTAGAACCTGAGATACTGGGTTACTCAGAAGGATTTTCGATTTGAGGCAACGCCGGTGGATAGAGTGGTTCGGGATGTATGTTTGAGCTTAGAGTAACATCCCGACAAGCTAATGTGGTCGCAGCTGCCTTGAATAGGCGAGCGGTGCAGCTTTGGAGTATGATGGTTATGCAGCAGATGCCGCTGAAAGAGTAATTGAGATTAATGTGGTGTTCCCTGGGAATGCGGCAAAACTTGTGTTTTGGACTTGTAATCCACTCCGTTGGATGGAATTAGAGAGGGAGCTTCTCAGTGAATGCAGTGAGAGTACTGAAGTACAAGGACCGCATCGGTGCGCCGTGGATTCCGAGATCCGAGAGTTGATTTTGAGAGTTATGGATTGAGTGCTGTTTCCGATGTTGGATTTCTTGCCCTATCGATGGATGTAAGATTGCATTGTGAAGCTCTCAGCATTGTGGTTGCTAAGGAGCGACGGAAAAGTTATGCCAATTGGAGGCAGCGAGTTTTGGTGACTTATGGAAACTACTATCCACAGAATGTGTTGATTTGAGTTTTCGCGGGAAGTTGAGTCCGCGAATTATTGGCATATTCGAGGAATTAGAGCGCATTGGATCGGTTGTTCACCGAGTTGCGCTACCGCCATGATTTGGCAAGTACCCACGAGGACGTTGGTGTATCCGTTCTGAGGAAAGTATGGATTGGATCCCTTGCATGATTTGGACTTCGCTTCTTTGGAGTTAGACCAGGATTTGAGCCTTTCTGATGAGAGAAAGGCCACTTGAGAGCCTGAGGATGAGTTGAGGATCTCTTATCCCCACTTATTTGAGTCACCCTCCTGAGTTTTGGATTTTTGCGGTTTCGAGGACGAAACCGTTAAAAGGAGGGGAGAGTGTAGAGTACCGGAGCTTCGGGCAGTGTGCCGACACCACGTGGCAGCTTGGTATTGTGGAAATACCTCCAGCAGATTCTAATTGCATTTACAGAGGAGTTCGGGTGGTCCCGGAGCGCCGCGGAAGTCCTTTCAAAGGAAAGTGAGTTGGAGTTGGCTTGAGAGCTCGCGGGTTGAGTTTTGGCTTCATGGATGGTTTCTTGAAATTGATCACTTGGGACATGTGTATTATGAGTTTACAGAGGTGTTCGGTTGGTTTCAGGGTGATGCGGAGGTCCCGAGGCGAGAAAGTGAGTTGACGGGGCATTTCGGAGTTTTTCTGGCTGCTTCTGGAGCTTTTGGGTGGCTTGGTTCCGGAACCAGCCATTTAGTTCCGGAACCAGGGGTGGTGTTCCGGTACCAAAATGCTGGTACCCGAACACAGACTCAAAAAATGCCCAGATTTGCCCGAATAGTGCACAGTGCGCGGTATGGCCTCTGTTTACTGTTCCAACCACCCCAGAGTTGATTTATACCCCTCGTGAGCTGCTTCTTCACCCACTCTTCATCTCATCATCCTCCCCCATCTCCTTGCTGCCAGAGAAGAAGAAGAAGAAGAAGAGGAAGCTGTAGAGGGAGAAGAAGGCGCGTGCATTGTGGGAGTTGACCGAGTCAACGTGCGCACGCGAGGAGCAAATTGAGGTAAATTGATCGTTGGAAATTGTAGATTTGGACTCCTTGCATCTCCTCTTGAGTTTTATTGATGGATTTGATTGGTAATTTGAGTTAATTTCCATCCTTGCTCCTTCTTGTGCTCTCGGATTGCATGCTGCAGGTTGAGGTTACTGCGCAAATCCGAAGCCCTGCGCATGCTGGTTTTTGTGGATTGGGAGATCGGATTGAGCTCAGATTTTTATGGTGACCTAGTTGGGTGCTGTGGAGGTTTTTGGGAGCTTCGTGGATTTTTCCGAGACGCGCGACGGCGCGCGTGCGCGCGAGAGGCTCTGTGCAGTTTTTCGGCAGATTTTGCCCGTTTCTTCGCCGACTTCAGCGTTTGCCTGCGGAAAGCATTCCAGGTGGGTTGGAATTTCTTCAAGATGTATGGAATGCCCTCTAAAGCTATTTGAATGCATGTTGATCATGAGTAGCTTAATTATTTGTATAGCTGGTAAATCTGATAGTTGCCTAGAAAATTGTAGGAATACAATTATGAGCCCCAGATATTTTTAGCATGATCTAGAAGTGAATTGACACTAGACTGCATGGTTAGTTGGCATATTATTGGCATCTGAACCGTTTTAAAAATCGCCGGACCGTTTTAATGAAAACTGGGTTTTTAAAAGAGTTTTAAAATGTTGAGATCTTCCCGAGGGGTTGAGTAGGTTCAGGATGCATGTGTTCTCGTGCCAGAGGGCCGAGTGGATTTTTAGAGCCTTATGAGATGACCTTCTAGTGTCATGAGAGAGTTTTAGCACTTTTCCAGTTCGCGGGGTATTGAGGATGTTTTCCCTGATTGGGTTACTCTAGATCATGAGTTGTGTTCTGATTTAGTGGTGGAGATGGTTCTCCCACCTAGCCATGAGAGTTTTGGGGGCTTGGCAGATCGAGTCGTGGAGGTTTCCCGACTCAGCCACGGGTCGTGCATTATCAGATTGAGTCGTTGAGGGTTCTCCGACATAGCTGTGAGAGTGGTTGGGCTTTTCCTATTCGAGTCGTGGAGTCTTTCTCCGACTGAGTCATGCTAGTTGAGCATTGAGTTCCGATCTGTTGATCGAGGTTTATCAGTTGAGTCGTGGAGTCTTTCTCCGGCTGAGTATGCTAGTTGAGCATTGAGATCCGATCTGGTTGATCGTGGATTATAGCCTGCTGAGCCTGGCTTTTTATGCCAGTTATGAGATACTTGAGATACTTGAGTTCGGTGGGGTCGCTCCCCTCGAGCTACGCCCCGGGTGCGATGATGATACCGAGCCTGACGAGGCTGCGATGATGCGACTAGTTGATACACTAGAGTTCGCTTGAGATAGTCGGACAGGACGCCCCACGTAAATCCCGTCCTCATGTGGATGTGTGGTGGTGGGTAGGTGCGATCCTAGTCGACAGGCGCAGGCTTGACTGGTCCAAAGAGGGACAGTCATTGCGATTGGGTGATTTGTGTGAGTGAGTTTCATAGCATGTTCATAGATGAGTTTTCCTTTGAGCATGGTACTTGAGGCATTTTAGCAGTAGTGAGTGTATGCACATCTTCATCATTGTAGAGTTCTTGAGCATGATGATTGAGACATGATAGCTATAGTTTCCTTCAGCTTTTATCTATCTATCTGCATACCTATCTGTTGTGCCTCAGTAGACTTAGTGGGCATACCGTGGATGTTGAGACGGTACCCACTGGGAACTACCTTTGCAGTAGTTCTCACACCCGCTGCGGTGACAGGTTTCCTGAGGCTGCTGTTCCGGCTTAGCTCGCGCGGAGACAGCTGATCGAGGTGAGGACGTGGCCATTTAGTTCCTTACCAGCACTGTGAGTCAGAGGTAGATGTACCCTGTATATTTTATGATTCCTCTTTTGTACTGGACATTCTGAGAGATCAGTGAGGATTTCATGTACTTATGTAGCTGAGAGACTTTGTATTGAGGTTTTGTTTATATCAGATGTTCAGTGGATTTCTGTAGCTATTTAGTTCTTTTCAGCTCTGATACATGTTTAGCTATAGATCTTTTGCAGGGTAGACGCTTCGTCTGTACGGCAGTTTCCGTACAGATGGCGGATCTGTTGGCGAGCCCGGGTCGCAGTTTCGACCCCGGGGCGTGACACATATAATTCTGACAGAGACGGCTCCGGTAGTGCCAACTCTCTATATGGCTCTGGGATTCCTGACATGATATCGGTAGGAAGATAGGTAAAAATTATCTGAGTGTCCCACCGGGCGTGCCAAGAAAGTTGTTGGGGACAAAAAGTGGCTACGCGCGATCGGTTCCTCAGAGTGACCCTCTGTCACGCCCCGGAGGTCTAGGATAAGCGGAAAACGTGTATTTTTTTTTTTTTTTGAAATCAGATAATCAACAACCCCGCCTGCCGGTGCGTGCCAGACCCGCCACATATACAAATTCACCCTATACACGGACAGAGTCTCCTTTGTATATGCACGGCGTCTCAACTATTTTTACATGAATCACATTACACGGCATTGATCACACAGTCACAGAGAATAAGTACAACAAGTATTAACATTGAAAGAACCTAGGAGTTCGCAAACAGTATCCACTCGACACCCAAGTTTTTAAAACATCTAACATTCACATGCAGGCGGCTACATTGTTTTGAAAGGATAAATCCCCAGGGTTTTCAAAGTGGTGCCCACGCGACACCCTATTTTTGAAAAGCGTTTTCGAAATTCTTTTTCATCGTAAAACGGTCGCACAGTTAACATGAAACATAATCATAACTAAACATTTAAAAATACATGTCCACATATCCAGCATGATCCACATATCCACACAAAATAACCAAAAAGGGAAAAGAGAGAGATAACCGAATAAGAGTTTGATCAAAAGGCCTCATACGGCCAAACCTAAAGTCCGCGATGCCTCACCACCGTCCCACCGTACTTACTTAGATGGACCTGTCACGGAGTGGGTAAAGTCAGTGACAAATAAAGTAGATGCTTAACAATAATAATCAAGAGTTTAGAAAGAGTTACGCCGCACCGAAACCTTCGCTATCCTTCGCCCTGAAACTTACTTTAATTACTTTGTTTACTTTAGTTACCACCGTCCCGTCAGGGTAGATCGATGATCTCCCCACGTGACACGTCCCGTCAGGGTAGATCGATGATCTCCCCACGTGACAATTGAAGCTCTAACCCTCTCACGATGCGTGGGCGACACGTTTGGCCATCGTGATAAGGTCCCCAAACAACACACGTGGGGCACACGGGTCATATAGACCACTTCTCCGGAAAAGTACACCATTGCGGGGGCCTATTCCGCCGGTGTACGTGCAGCATTCAAAAAGGGATGCTGAGATCGGCGTAAATTAATCATTACATAAAGCGAAGGGTTAAAACATTAGCATCTGTCATCTACTTTATTAACCGGTTAGCAATAAACATTTTAGTGATATGTTGCACTCAATGCACTTACAGCACTTGATGCAAAGGACCCACCTGGTTGAAGATAACCGACTGCGCCCGCGTCCGTCCTAAGCAAAACGGAGCTCCTCGCGGCCTACTAGAATATCCAAAAGCACCAATCAACACATTACCCTAGTCAGGTAAAATTAGTGGCCCCAACCACTGATACAATAAACCCACAAAGCCAAAATCATCATACCTAGAGGACCGCGACGTCAATCGAAAACCAACAAATCAAAACCATCGAGTAAAACCGATAACATTGAAGACTAACAACAACCGGACCGCGACTACTTCGTCGCGGACCCCGTCGGAACCCAAAACCGCTAACGGAAACCCACAAAACCCATTCGTCAACCGATAGCCCACTCGGGGCATCAAAGGTTAAACTAGGAAGGCCCCGACGGCAAAAACGATGAGAAAAGAGTCCCGACGGCGCGCCCCCGACAATTTCGTCGAGGCGCGGGGCGTCGGCGAAAATGGCACCCAACATAATAAAAATAGTGACCAAGAAGGTCCCAGGTGGCCATGACAAGAAAGCCACGGAAATAACGATCCCAACGGCGAAAACGACGCTCAAAACGGTGGAAAAACGGGCAAAAACGGAGCAAAAGAACTCCGGGCTGTCGGGTGGTGCACAGGCCAGGGCGTGGACCGGGTTTACAGCTCGGGCGGCTGCGCGGCATGCGCCGGGTGCACGCAGGGAGCGTGCACCGCGCGTCTTGGGCCGGGCCGGTGCACGACACAAGCGTGCACCGGGTCTGCGCTTCCCGGGTGCGGAGGCGTGCGCCGGGTGCACGCCTAGAGCGTGCACCGCGCAGGCCGGTGAACGGTTGCGTGCACCGGGTCCACGGTTTTCCGCACCGCGGGCGTGCACCGGGTGCACGCCACGGGCCGTGGACCATCCTGTACGGAAAGGCACAGTAAACCCTAGTTTTCGCCGTTTTTGCTCCCGTTTCGCGATTTCTTCTCCGTTTTCGCTCCCGTGCGATCCCGGCGACGACCCCGCGAACATGGTAACGACGGCGGCGGCCTCCCGTCTAACAACGGCGGCGGCGGCCTCCCGTTAACCCACTATGTCCCGACGAAGTCGCCCCAAAAATTCCCGAAAAATTCCCGGTAATTCTAACGGCTAAACCGACGACCGACGAACAACCAAAACGTCGATCGGAGATCCGTCAAAAAGAAACCGATTAAAAACCATCGGTTAAATTCGATAAAAAAAAACACCGATCACCCCCAATCAAGAACAAGAAAGACACGGATCAAAACCCGACGAAAATCCGCGATGTACGACCTTACAAGAACACGAAAAACCCCCGATTAAATTCTACGAAAGGATCTACAACCACTAACCTCACTTAATCGGAAAATAAAGAACCGATCTTGGTCCTCGCGTCGTCGGAGATCCGGATCCGCTCCCCGTAGATGATGGCGTCTCGTTCTCCGATCTCCGGCACGTAAAACGGGCGATCGGGTTCCTCCGCTTCTTCCTTCTTTTCTTCCGATTAGGGTTTCGCCCTTCTTCTTTTCTTTCTTTTCTCTCCGCTCTTACGGCTAGGGTTTAGAATTCTCTTTCCTTACGGCTAGGGTTTAGAATTCTCTTTTCTTAACGAGGGGAAAATACTTATATTATCTAATTATCTTAATATTTAATTTCCCCAATTTCTGTTATTTTCCAAATCGTACGTAGAGAAAAAATCTAATTTCCCCATCACCGGATAATTAATTAATTAGCTTAATTAATTAATTATCCACACGAGATAACCCCCCATTATCCACAAACGGGTGCAAGATATTTTGCACGGATTTCGATGCACGACTAATCACCGCATCACTAAAAATCCCGTTCCGGGGGTTCCCGACATCGGATTTCCGATCCGATCGCATCGTCGATCTTCATTTTTTCGCGCTCTTCCGCAGAAAAATACAAGTGCCACACACACCGACCGACTAACCAAAAGTAATATTCCCGGGATACTAAAAGAACACTAAAATAGAAGGAGGGTTAAATATTACAAAATACCGTGTCATTACACCCTCAGAGATGTCAAATGCGCTGCATGCCAACAGATTAAGCGATCAGGCCGAGGAAGAATCTGCTCAGCTGGGTTCTCCTCTAGTAACTCTCGCAACCGTTCGGCTTAAAGTAGCCAAATCAGGATTATGGAGGTAGAGAGAGATTGCTGGGTTCGACTTAGAGTAGCCGAACCGGGTACAAAGATAATGACACGGCTAAGGAGCCGATTATAACTTTATATATGAAGAAACACAAATAATGACACGGCTGATGAGTCGATTAAATCTTTATATTGCTTGGGAATGGGATACAAGAAAGAATGTAGGGATAGAAATTACAAGTTAGCCTACTCCTAGGAAAGCGGTAAAGGAAAGCTAAGTTAATATACTCCTAGATATGAAGAAGCTGGGGTAGTACTGGGCTTACGAGGTTGCTGGACTCCTTTTCCTTCGATGGTTCGGGTATTTATACACTTTCCTAACCCATTATTAGGCGCCGATTTGAATTATTGGCACAAATTGGGAAAAGTTATCGGGTATTTAGCAATCACTTCCTTTTGAGCCGAATACCCTTAACTGGGATAATAGTGGCTTTTCCGTCCAGGTTCATCCCTTGATTGTTGTGCCAGAGCGTAACTCCCGGCGCTTTCCAATGCTGGGCGCTGCTTGCTTTTTTGGGTTCGTTGCGGGATTCGTGCCTAAATCTCGCACTCCTTCCTTCTAAGATCTTTTCCTTCTCGGCTCGAGCAGCTGAGAAGCCATCTTTGACTCTCGCCTCCTTCATCGCTTGACTGGTGAGGTATGGTGGCAACCGAAGTTAGTCTTGAACGAGGTATTACTCCTCTTCGTTGGCTGTTTTTCCTATCGACTGATACTTTTTGGTCGATAGCATATGTCACGTGCCGCACTCTTACGCGACTGAGACCGGTCTGGATCGAGACGCGAGTCTCCTTCTTCTGACTCATTCTCCTGTCGGCCGACGGTATCCGCCATGTGTCGTTTCCTTAAATGGCGAAAATTCTAATCTCAACACTTACAAATAAATTTTACAATAACTTACAAATTCTACCACTTAATGATTAGATTTAGATCTTAAATTATAAATCACAATTTTGTGATTTATACTTCTCTACTAATTAAATATTGCTATGTATGCTAATTTATAAAATATTATAGAATTTATTTGTAATTATAGCAATCCTCAAAGAAAAAAAAAAAATCTTAGCGGTAGATATAAGTTTTCCGGCTAGCTGTCAACAACGATTAAAAAAACAAAAAAATCTAATTATTAATAACTTTATCAATCTATCTTTTATAAAATAACTTTTATATTTATCAAAAATAAATTAATTAAACTATTCGGAATCTCGAATATCAACTACTAAATTTTTTATTATTTGCGTTAGAGACGATTGGTTTAAAAAAAAAAAATCTAGTTATTAATAACTTTATCAATCTATCTTTTGTAAAATAAATTTTATATTTACCAACATAAATGAAGCGATAAAAACAACACTTTTTTTTTTTAAAATTTTTTTATTTTTTTATTTTTTTTAGAAGAGAATCAACTAGGTTCTAACTCAAAATTTTAAGTACCAATCATCAAAATACTTTATCACTTGTGTATCAATCATCAAATACTTTATCACTTGTACTTTAATAAAAAAAAAAAAAAAAAAAAAAAAAAACAAAAAAAAATAAAAACAACAACAACAACAACAACAACAACAACAACAACAACAACAACGCTACTTTCGAAAGTACTACTTTGTATACTTTACTTTCGGTAATCCAAACATGCCTGCCCTTGAATTCAAAATTAAAAACATAAGCAGATACCCTATTTCAAAACTGGGACCTAACTAAAAAGACCTCTTCTGCTTGAAGTAGATTTCCCTACTGGTGAAGAAGCCTTTACTAAATCTCTACTCAGAATAAATCACTACGTAGAAGAAGAGCGAGAAAAAAAAGAGAAAAAAAGGAAAATTTGAAGACATAGAAATGAATTCCCTTCCTCTGCTCGTGGGCCCCGACCTCGGCGACGATGAGGACGACGAGGAGATGAGCGTGGCGGTGGCCAAAGTGGAGCGGCTCCTGGGGTACGGC
The DNA here is from genome assembly GCA_029168755.2 of Tillandsia fasciculata. Classification (NCBI taxonomy): domain Eukaryota; kingdom Viridiplantae; phylum Streptophyta; class Magnoliopsida; order Poales; family Bromeliaceae; genus Tillandsia; species Tillandsia fasciculata. The sequence continues at coordinate 171,258 of JAQOTM010000142.1, read as the reverse complement.
TTCCGCGACCGGCACCTCCTCCGGGAGGCGCTCACCCACCCGTCTGCCGCCGCCGAGTCGGGGCGATCGTACCAGCGGCTGGAGTTCGTGGGCGACGCCGCCCTCGGCCTCGCCTTCTCCAACTACCTCTACCTTACCAACCCCGACGTCGGTCCCGGCTCCCTCTCCGTTCTCCGAGCCGCCAACATCTCCACCGAGAAGCTCGCCCGCGTCGCCGTCCGCCACCGCCTCTACTACCTCCTCCGCCGCAACTCCCCACGCCTCGACCAGCTCGTAACCCTACAACCCCCAACACTACACTAAATCCCCATTCTTTATCTTTTTGTCTCTAATTTCGGAGCTGTTTTCTCCCCACCTCATTCTATTCAGGTTAGCCAGTTCACGGAAGCCGTGCTGCAGGAACCGGAGGACGACCTGGTAGGACTTCTATATGGCGGCAGCACCGTCAAAGCCCCCAAGGTCTTAGCTGACATTGTCGAGGCAATCGCCGCAGCAGTGTATGTTGATTCCAATTTCGATCTCGAGATGCTTTGGAAGGTTTTTGCTCTTCCCTATCCATTACTTCTCACAATTAGTTTCCATTCTAGTTAAAGACCAAAGAAAGAAGATTTTTTTTTTCTATTGTACTGCGGTTTTGAGAACGCACATAGGTTATTAGGGGAATTATGGAGCCGATTATCACAGCGGAGACGGTGGATGAGCAGCCAGTGACGACTCTTCACGAGCTGTGCCAGAAGTATAAAAAGAATGCTGTGTTCAAGCACTGGCGGAGGGATAATACAAACGTTGTTAATGTTTTTGTGGACGGAGATCTCATTGGGATTGGGTCCTCGGAGCAGAAGATGATTGCAAAGCTTAATGCGGCCAGGGATGCCCTGCATAACTTGGCGAACTCTAAATCGGATTTATTGACAAGGGCACAAGTTGGTATTGAAGCAGGGGAGCATAGAGAAGCTAAGCAGAAGCTTAATGAGTTATGTAGCAAGAAGCGCTGGCGAAACCCAAAGTACAAGTAAGCTTCCATTACTTTAGATTGGATTTAAGTGGGCCGACTCTGAAATCATGGATCTTTCCAGTGTTTTTTCCCACTCTTATATTGATTTTGCGGTACATAGAGTTGAGCTACGGTGTTATTATGAATAGCACCCTCACCTTTGTGCTATAGAGTCTTTTTGGATGATATTTGACAATTGACATCATTAAACATGATCTAATATTTGAACATTTTAGGAACTGAATTTCACTATTTTTGAAAATTATATTCTAGGCCATCAACTAGCCAAGAAATGGATGGCCAAAATTGAACAATCTTTAAAAATAAGTGATATATATCTTAAATTTATAATGGGAGTTCTAGATCTTTTTCTAGATAGTTGAAAGGATTTTCTATTAAAAATTCAAGTGATTTGGATTATTATACACTGTTAAATGAGAAAACACCGGATATAGGCCGTTGAAATTGTCACTTTCGAGGTTGCTTGATCACCAAGTAAATGATATCGAAAAATGATATCGAGGTCGCTTGAACACCGGATACAGGCCGTTGAAATTGTCACTTTCGAGGTTGCTTGATCACCAAGTAAATGATATCGAAAAATTATAATATTCGGTATTTAGGAAGCTTAAATACACTAGATCATATTTAATGGTGTTGACCATCGGAACTAATGCTCAAACATCAAAAATGACACTATAGCACAAAGGAGTTGGTGCTATTAATTGTATTTTAGCGTAGCTTGCAGTACATATATGTTTACTACAATATGTTGATATTATCTTTGATTAGCTTTTAAGTTAAGGCATGTTTGGTTGAAAATGGGAATCGAAATTGAAATAGGAATCGAAATGGAAAATGGGATGATGAATCTCTTAATTTGTTTGGTTCACAATAGGATTTGGAATCGGAATCAACTTATTATTATTATTTAAATAAGACAAATTTTATCTACTATCTAAATTTGTAATCAAAATTTAAATTCAAATTGAGATTCATAATTAAAATTTAAAATTTAAATTTGCAATTTAAATTTAAGTTCAAAGTCAAAATGTAATTCTATTTCTAAAATTCAAATATCAAACTTATATTGAAATTAAAATTAAAATTTAAAAGTTAATAAAACTTTAATTTATATGTTAAATTTAAAATTATAATTTAATCAAAATTTTTATATGTTTATTTGAATTTAAATAATTATTAGTGAAAAAAAATGAGTTCTTTTCTCAATCCCTCCTGGAATCAAAATTTATTCCCACCTCTATGTTGGGAGTCATTTTGGAGGGGATCCGATTTCCTACGGAATAAGAATCGGAATGCTAATCCCTCAAAGCAAACACCAACAATGGGAATGGCTCATTCCGATTTCCATTCCAAGCCTTAAATCCTTTCAACCAAACATGCCCTTAGTGTCAATTATGGATTGTTAGGGAAAAATAGCCTTTTGAAATTATATATATTTTTTGTATCACTGTTTTGATTCCCCTCCGTGGTGTTTGAACCAAGTAGTGATAGGCAGGATGTTTCGATATGTTGTAAAATTTTGGTAGTCACGTCCAAGTAGAAAGTGTCATATTACTAAGGATTTTGAATTTTGTTTTCCTGACTTTGTAGGTCGACTCAGTAGTGGAAAGCAAACCCTATTCAGTAAATTAGTTTTGCCCGCTAGGGTTGTCACGCCCCGGGGTCGAAACTGCGACCCGGGCTCGCCAACAGATCCGCCACCCATACGGAAAATTCTGCATAGGCGAAGCGTCTAACCTGCAAAAGATAGTATTACAGCTATACAGATATCAGAGCGGGAAAATAAACTGCTGTAAAATAAAATCCAAACCACTGTAAAACTGGAATAAAGTACAAGATCCATCTCCCAAATATAAATAATACATAATTTGATCCACAGGAATGGTACAAATAAAAATCCTCCTATACAATATTTATGAATCCAAAAAAGGGAGGTAAACTAAAACAATAATACATCAGTGTACAGTATAAACCCACAATCCGGGTTGGTACATCTATCTCACCGTAATAACTACACTGGTAGGGATCTATCTCGCGACTTCTTCATCTCGATCCGTCAAGCCAGCTAGAGCAGGAACGGAAGGAAAAGTCTCTACAAAACTGTCACCAATAGAAGGTGTGAGAACTACATCAATCAGTAGTTCTCAGTGGGTACCGTCTTCAAGCCCAACGGTCTGCCCACTAAGTTTACTAGAGGCATAAAATAACAATACAGTATTCTATAAAGGAAAAGGTGGAAAGAAATCTATAGCTATCATGCCTCTATCTACGATGCTCAATGGGTGAAACAGATGATGATATGCAACCACTCGAACACGAGGTGCTCAATCGACCCAATCGTAATGATTGCCCCAAAAAGGACCCAGTCAAACCTGCGCCCACCTACTACCACACATCCACACCGGACGGGAATTATGTAGGGCGTCCCGACGGACTATCTCATCCCCTACTACAACGTAGGGTGTCACAATGGACAGCATCGACAAGTCGCGAAAGCAAAGTATCTGGTCGAGCTCCGGAGCGGCACTCGAGGGGAGCGACCCCACCGAGGAAAGTATCCGTGCATCTCTGTCGAGCTCAATATGGCTTATGCAGGCTATAATCCACACCGAGGATCAATCAGATCCATACTCGGATCACAAACCAACTCACTGACTAGAAAGAACCAACCGACATAGCAAGGGTCCAAAAATCCCGAAAGATCGGTGCCTAGAACCCCAATCAAACAAGAACAGGTTCCAAGCTTAACCTTTCGAAGTTCTCGACCCTTTACAGTTCGGGAAAATCAGCTCCTCCACGGGTAAAACATCCGGAGGGAACCAATCAGAGTCGACCAACACACGACCCAACACACTGGCCGGAAGACACTCAATGGCCCTGGATCGCTCATCGACTCGACGGCTAACAACAACGAAGGGTCCGAAAATTTCGGAAGACTGGCGCCTACAACTCAAATCAAACAAGAATAAGCTCCAGGCACAGCCTCTCGTAGCTTTCGACCCAAAAGTGGAAACAACCCTTAGAACCCAGATCACTCAAACCCTTTCGGGTGAGAAAGTTTATAAGAAAAGGTGATATTTATTACTGAAAACCATTTTCACTCGAACCCTCTCGGGGTGAGGATAAAAGTAGTTCCTTTTTATAAAACCATCTTAATTTGAGAAAATCCATTTTAATAAATTTTTGTTCTTTAGGAAAATCAGTTAAAAACAAGTTTTATTTTCCAAACCCCGAAGGGCTAATGCCTTCACCCATTCAAACAAGAACAGGTTCCGGCGATTTTTCGAAATTCGGAAGGAAAACGTTGGTTTACTGAAATCATGTGTGTCCAAAAAATATTCTGGGTTCAAAGTCCTTGCTATAATAACTCAACAACGCCACGAACATCGTGGCAACGGAACTGGTCGGAGAATACTCAACGACCCAGGACCACCGTTTACTCAAACGGCTCCCAACACTAGCACGAATCTAGCCATAGCTACCAGACTCCATTCGGCCTCCAGACACATGCATCCTACACTATCCCGACCACTCGGCCCACTATCCGGGCGAGGAAAAACTTTTAGTCCAGGAAAAAGGAATGCAAGATGTGGAAAAACTAGAACATAAAAAAAGCTAGCCTAAGTGAGAGTTCTCTACTAGTCTGGTTAATACATGCAACATATGACGGGGTGCTAGTCAAGGTTCTACTATTTCATTATCATACGTAAGAATTAATCAACTAATTCTATTATACATGTTTGCAACTCAAACAACATAAAGTGAACATTTCCATCAAACATGTTCTCAATCAACATAATGTGTACAACTTCATCATGCAAGCTCTCAACTAACATAGGGTGAACATCTTCATCATGTAAGCTCTCAATCAACATAACATGGATAACTTCATCATGCATGCTCTCAATCAACATAATATGGTTAACTTTATCATGCAAACTCTCAATCGACATAATATGGATAAAACTTCATCATGCAAGCTCTCTATCAACATAGCATGGATAACTTCATCATGCATGCTCTCAATCAACATAATATGTACAATTCATCATGCTTACATCTCAATCACATAAGGTGTACACTTAATCATGCATGCTTACTATAAGATAGAATTAGGGAACCGCCTGCTGATTTTGGAGGAAATCCAACCCACTTGGCGTGTAAAATTCTCAGCTTCTCAGGAATCCAATGCAGGGATTGAAGTGCCGCCCGTGCCGGGGCGGCACGGGCGGCACGTACCGTGCCCTCAATGAGGGGCACGGTACAGGGGGGGTCTCTCACCCCCCCCGTCTCGAGCGGTACCCACAGGGTATCGCTCGAGACAGAGCGATACCCTGTGGGGTATCGCAGGCCGTGCCGGCCCGTGCCGGCCGGCACGGCCCCATTTTCCTTTTTTTTTGTTTTTTTGTTTTTTCTTTATATTGTTTCCTGTTTTTTCTTTATAATTATATATGCATAGTAATTATATTAGGGTTTTTCCTTAGCGGATCGGATCCATACCGCGGGGGGCTCCGCCCCCCGCACCCCCCGTCCGATGTCAGTGGTGGGCTTCGGGCTCGGGCCTAGCGGCCCGAGCCCTTCGCTTCCACCACAGACATCCACAAAATTTCGAAGTCGCACCGCGAAACCGTCGGCGAACTTGAATCATAATATCGAAGCGATTCTGATTTTGAGTCACAACTAACAAGTATGTTAATTGGTGAGTGTAGTAAGCTATATATAGTCAATATTCATAATTTTTATTCTCTATGAGATATAGTTATTTCTATTCTTTATGAGATATAGTTATTTCTATTTAAAATTTATTTATTATATTGTTATTTCTATTCTCTATGAGATATAGTTGTACTTTATATATTAAAAATAATTATCAGTATGTCAATTGGTAAGTGTAGTAAGCTATATATAGTCAATATTCATAATTTTTTGACTAAACAGTTCAAAACAATATTATAAAAGCTTATTGGGAACAAAAAAAACAAAAAAAAGCCGTGCCAGAGCGTGCCACTGGGAGGTCATGCGTATCCATCGGCACGCAAGCGTGCCACGTGTCGGCACGGGGGCGTGCCGGTACCGTACCGTGCCAGGCGGCGAGCGGCACGCCCCCGTGCCACGGCACTTCGAACCTTGATCCAATGCCACAAAAATCATCCAAATTCACCGCTTGGATTGGGTGCAATCGCCGAAACAATGCACGCTGCGCGGTTAAGTCCAGAATTTCAGCAAACACTTAGTTGATCAAAGAGATGAGATTTCTGCATTAATCACCCCAAGGTGAAGCTCCAAACAGCAAATCTAAAGTGTCTTCTGTCCCAAGAGCATCTTCTAAGCCTAAAAAATCCATTTCTAATTCCCCTTAATTTACAATTAATCAAACATCACAATGCTGTCCAGATTTTGTGTGAAAAATCAGTATGAACTTCAAAAGAATATAGAGGCTAATCCATAAGGAATTTTCCACAGATTACAAAAGAGAATTTGCTCACCTTAAACTTAAGAAGATGTCCAAACTTTGAAATTCCGAAAAAGATCAAAGTATTCACCAAGATATCTGCATCCAAAGGCTCAATCCTTAACTCAAAATCCAAAACAAAACTGCAGTCATCCCCTGTCGCAGGGTTAAGAAGATTGATAAAGTTACCTGGGCAAACGAGCTCCAAATCAAGCAAGCAAGGTGTCAATGGATTTCTCTTCGAGTGTAGATACAAATCAAGCTAAAGAACTCCAAAATCCATGCACAAATCACCGAGAAATTACATGAATACTAATGACTGTCCAAAAATGAAATCTGTGCACGTAGGCTCTAGAGATGGCTTAAAAATTCCAGGAAAATTCATGATCCAAGAAGAGTGTTGAATACCAAAGTTGTAGGCCTACCTCTTGTGAAGATCCTCTCCAAAAATTAGCTGAAAACTCTAAAAGATGAGTCGTGTAGAGCCTTTGCACCGAAACGCGACGGAGAAGGTTAAAAATCAGCAACAATGGTGATGCTCCAAACTTGGGGAAGATGATGATCAAGCTGCCTTCAATGTCCTCCAAGAAGCTCAAGAATGGTAGAGGAGAGGTTGATGAAGCTCTGTGAGAAGTCTCCAAAAAAACCCAAGTGCCAAAAGAGAGAAAAGAAGGAGAAAGAACACAATAAATAGTCCAAGGAGAAGAAGAAGGAGAAGAAACACTCTGGCTGCTACAGTAACGGGCGCTCGACACTCTGCCACCCGGCCCGCTTCTTCTGCCTGGACACGCAGCACGCATCCATGGCGCATCCGGGAACGGCACGGACGGTGCGGATCGCGCCACGCGTCCGGATTCGGCTGGTCGCGGCGCGGCTAGTGGTAGCGTGACGCGTCCCGCGCGGGGAAACCGTGCGCCGCCTACCCCAGCGCGTGCGCCGCGCCAACTGGCACGCGCCACGTGGACCGTTGTCGGCCTCTCCCCGCGTGATGCGTGGTATTGCGCTGGTCCCGGTGCACGCCAAATGGGCAGTGCACCGGCCTGCATCAACAATCGGCCCACAAGTCCTATTTAGCCAAAAATAACTAATTTCGTCTGTTTTCGCGTGCTGAGTCCGTTTTTGGCGTTCGTTTGACGCGCAACGCACTAGGTACACCAAAAATAGATATTTTCTCGCAGCCGACCACACGGTCAAGTCACACGGGGAATCGGGTCACCACAAAGGCAGTTCCAATTCAACACGGTCAAGTCACACGGGGAATCGGGTCACCACAAAGGCAGTTCCAATTCAATAGGCATGCCAATGGAAATCAGTTCAAAAATTGGTTATATAATGTAAGGAGTCACCATCGCTGCTGTTGGCGTGCTTTCTTATTAGTCTACTCTTTTGGTAGGACTTATCGCTAAGAGCAACCACTATAGTTTTGGCTTCTACAACACGCAAGCTGGACATGCCAGCCAACTTGCAATGGTAGGCTGTCACGCCCCTAGACTACGAATTTGGACAGTTCGAGTACGTCAACAGACTCGCCAATCGGGCTTGACCTCTCTATACCCGAAAGGAATGGTAAAATCCATATCAATACAAACAAGTGTATGATGAGATACAATATCAGAGTATAAACTATCAACTAAAACTTCCATTCATTTAAATAACAATTTAACATGATAAACGGAAGAATAAGCGCATGAGTGAACCACAATATAAGGTTATTTATATTTTTCCCTCAATATGTATTAGACAAGTATTAAAATGATTACATCTTTTTCCTCACATACAAGTTCACTTAAAATAACCAAAAAGGGTGTCGACGACGCTAGACTTGCTAGGTCGCTAAATTCCTGGGCTCTTGCCCGTCCCGTGCCTCGCCGGCGCTTGGGGACAACAAATATCAATCAAGCACTTAAGCTTAAGTCCACACACTATCTCGTGCCTAATCCCTAGGGTCTGCTGAAGGTCTGCTAGCCGCCTAGAACCACTCCTAGTGTCTGATACCAAACTAATCTGTCACGCTCCGAGACCGCCAATTTGGACAGTTCGGGCACGCCAACAGACCCGCCAATCGAGTATGACCTGTCTATATCCGAAAGGAACGGTAACATCCATATCAATACAAAGAAGTGTATGATAAGATACAATATCAGAGTATGAATTATCAACTAAAACTTTCATTCATTTAAACAAAACAGTTTAACATGATAAGCGGAAGAATAAGTGCATGAGTGAACCACAATATAAGGTTATTTACATTTTTCCCTCAACATGTATTAGACAAGTATTAAAATGATTACATCTTTTTCCTCTCTTACAAGTTCACTCAAAATAACCAAAAAGGGTGCGGACGACGCTAGACCTGCTGGGTCGCTAAACTGCTGGGCTCTTGCCCGTCCCATGCCTCGCCGGCGCTATCTGGATCTGTAAAAATGGTCACCGAAGGGTGTGAGAACTACGGATAGTTCCCAGTGGGTTCAACCACCGAGAAAACATGTTCTACACTGCTTGGTTCAATGGAAGCAATAATAGCAAGATATATACATATATGGAAAGCGGTAAATGCTAACTAGCATGCTGAAATGAAAACCGCTACGTAGTATCATGCTCATGTAATGTGCCACTATGCCATGACTTGGCCTCTATGCCGCTATAAAAGAGGGTCACATCTAACCTGGCCAACTTGGCCATTTTGCTCTTTCTTTTAATTCTTTAGCCACTTTATGCTTCTTTTTAGCTCTTTAGCCACTTGGCACTTTTATTTAGCTGTTTAGCCACTTTAAGCTTTCTCTTAGCTCCACCTGCACTTTCATTTAGTTACTCGGCTCTTTGGAAAGTACCTCACAAGATGGAATCGAACCAACGTAGTCATGCTACCGTGGGTGAGTCTTTTGACCCAAAGACGCCTATTGTCATACCACTCGGACGTACCTAGTCCCAATGGGTTCCAACCCGGGTAGTCATGCTACTAACTGGCAAGCGTCCCATCCGAGGGTGTCATTTAATCCCATTTTCTTTCACTTTTAGCTTATTTTGCCTTTTTAGTTTTTGCCTCTTTATTTCATTTTTTACACTAGGTTATAGACTCTAGGTTAGCCATGATGTCCCTTGGACTATTCATTGGGTTGGAATTATTACATTTGCTCAAGTTTGCATAATCACCCTAAGACCACGGCTTTAGGGTTACTAATTGCCATAACACCAACCTCAACCAAACACTTAACCTTAGAGTTTATGAACTCTATGTTGATAACTCTATCATTCAACTTTAGGTTTTTCCTTGAGATAATGCCACTCATTTGCTTAGAGTTATCTCCTAAATTTCATACCACTCATCTTGAACTCTTAACCTAGGTTTTCTCCTAAGTCAAATGCCATATAAACACATGCAAGAACAACCTATACAAGGTTTAGCATAACTCTCTCTTTTAGGGCTAAACTCTAATTTCTCAAAAATCATAAACCCATTACACTACTATCTTTACTATCATGCTTCTAAATCAAAAAATAAAGCAAAAAGGGGAGAGATCACCCTTTTTCGGAAGAATCCCCCACAAGTGTTTCTTTGGAAGAGAGGTGGTTTGATCTCTTAAACCTCCAAAAAAAATCTCTAAAACATGGGTTAAAAACCAAAAGAGATCATTGAAAACCTCTTTGGAGCTCAAAAACCCAAAATCCCCAAATTTTACAAAAATCCTAAAAACTCACCTATTAATTTCTTGCTCAAGAGAGGTTGGGAGAGGTTTCTCTTCCTCCTAAGATGCTCTCCTAGTGATTCTCTTCCGATCCGTGGCTTCGAAAGAGATCAAAATCCTAAAATGGTGCTTCTCCAAGCTTGGGTTCTCATTGCTAGAGAGAGAAAGAGAGGAGAGAGGGAGTGAGGGTGGAAAGAGGTGTTCTCAGGTTGGGGAAGAAGTCCCCCGACTTATATACCCGACCCCACTTCAGAAATCACGAAAATGCTACTCTCTCACTGACAGGTCTGCGAAGGTTCGGACTTTTTCCCCGAGAAGGTTCGGTCCCCGAACGTCCAAAACACTGTGCGCGAAGAAGGTTTGATCCTTTTTCCCGAAAAAGTCCGGACCCCGAACGTTGGTTTTCAGCGCACCAAGACAGTCCGGTCCTTTCTATACACGGTGGGGACCTTTTAAAAAGGTCCGGACTTTCCCAAAAAGGTTTGGAACCCGAAGGTCAAAATCCCACATTTTCATCGCCTCGAAAAACATGTTTTCGCTCTACGAGGCCCTAAACCCCACGGGATCATTCCGACGTGCTCGAAATTCATTTCTAACATACCCACAACCACTTTGACTGTACCGGGGTCTCTTTTAAGCCGATTTTCAATTCGAAACTCATTTTAAATCCCGTTTTCAACTCATTTTTAGTTCGAACGCCTTTTGCTTCGAACCAAACTTGTTCTAATTCTTTTTAACCGTACTCTTAAACACGTTTAGGGTGTCTTATCCGCACTTTGCCATTTTAGCAAAAGCCGAGGCACCACATCCCTCCCTCCTTAAAGGAGTTTCGTCCGCGAAACTAAAATTCCGCTTACCTTTGCTCATTCCTTGAAAAGGTGAGGATGCTGTTCTCGCATCATGCTTTCGGGCTCCCAAGTAGCCTCTCGCTCATTGTGGTTCGCCCAAAGCACCTTCACATATGGTATGGAACTGTTTCGTAACTTCTTCTCTTGTCGATCGACGATTTTCCACGGGTACTCATCATAGCTCAAGTCTTCCCTTAGATTCGGCGGTGGGTAGTCGATCACATGAGCCGGGTCGTGCACATACTGGCGGAGTTGAAATACGTGGAACACATTGTGTACTCCCGCCAATTCCGGAGGCAATGCCACTTTGTAAGCTACCGGACTGACCCGGTCCAATAACTCATAAGGGCCAATAAAGCGAGGGTTCAGCTTTCCCCGCATTCCAAATCGCACTATGCCCTTTGAAGGTGACGCCTTCAGGAACACATGATCCCCGATGCTGAATTCCAAATCGCGTCGCCTTTTGTCGGCATAACTCTTTTGCCGGCTTTGCGCCGTCACTAATCGTTGACGCGCAATTCTTACGTTCTCCTCGGCCTCCTATAACACGTCTGGGCCCAAGGTTGATCTTTCACCGACCTCGCTCTAATGTAACGGAGATCGGCACTTGCTGCCATACAACGCTTCGAAAGGTGCCATCTTGATACTGGCCTGGTAGCTATTGTTGTAGGTAAATTCCATCATAGGCAAATACTGTTGCCACCCGGTGCCATAATCCAATACACACGCCTGCAACATATCCTCGAGGATTTGATTGGTCCTCTCCGATTGCCTATCACTCTGAGGGTGATATGCTATGGTAAAGTCCAGGCATGTCCCCAGAGTCCCGTTAAAGCTCTTCTAAAATTGTGAAACGAACCGGGATCCGATTCGACACTATAGAAATGGGCACTCCATGAAGGCGCATAATCCGTCAATGTACAACTGCGCCAACTTGTCCCTCGACCACGTGGTGTGGATTGGCAAGAAATGTGCCGCTTTAGTTAGTCGATCCACCACCACCCATATGGCGTCGTGGCCCGCTTGAGATCTAGGCAAGCCCACGATGAAGTCCATCGCGATATTTTTCCACTTCCAAACGGGTACTGGTAGGCTTTGAAGTTTGCCCGCCAGAAGTCTATGCTCAGCTTTAACCTGTTGGCACACTAGGCATTTAGCCACAAAGCGCCCAACATCTTTCTTTATACCCGGCCACCAAAAATGTGTCCTCAAATCCTTGTACATTTTGGTGCCACCGAGGTGGATTGTATACGGCGATCGGTGTGCTTCTTGGAGGATTTCATCGCGAATGTCCTCGTCGCTAGGTACACACACCCGACTCCGAAATTTCAAGACTCCCTCAGAGTCCACATTGAAATCCACCGCGCGCCCGCCCTCAATGTCAGACCGCACCTTTTGGAGCTTCTCATGAACAACTTGCTTTTCTTTGATTTTCTCCAATAAGGTGGGTTGCACTCTAAGCGTCATAAGTGTCGCGGGTGCGCCGGAAGCCACAATTTCCATCCCAAACCGTCGCATCTCTGCTTGCAACGGGAACTGATCGGTGATGACATGGCGAGGTTTTCCACAGACTTTCTGCTCAAAGCGTCGGCCACCACATTTGCCTTTCCCGGTGGTATAGAATGCTAACATCATAATCTTTAAGTAGCTCAAGCCACCGACGCTGCCTCAGATTCAACTCCTTCTGGGTAAACAGGTACTTGAGGTTTTTGTTATCCGTGTAGATCTCACAGTGCTCGCTGTATAAATTGTGTCGCCACAGCTTTAAAGCGGCGAGCTCGAGGTTATGGGTGGGGTAGTTCTTTTCATAACTCTTCAACTGTCGGGAGGCATAGGCTATAACCTTCCCTTATTGCATAATTACACACCCCAAGCCACTCCCCAATGCATCACTATATACCCACAAAATCTTTCCCCGTCTTAGGTAAAGCGAGGATTGGAGTTGATGTCAACTTGTCCTTGAGTAATTGGAAGCTCTTCTCACATTCATCACTCCAAATGAACTTAGCCCTTTTTTTTCGTGAGACCGGTAAGTGGAGTGGTGATTTTAGAGAACCCCTCCACAAACCGCCTATAATACCCCGCAAGCCCGACAAAGCTGCGGACCTCGGTAACATTGATTGGTCGGGGCCAATCTCAAAGACACAAAAGCACTCATTTTGCCATACATAGGACTTAGGGTTTACCAGCACAACCAAAACATCCACCAATTTGGGAGATTCACTATCCATCATCAAGAAAACTCCAAATTTTCCATAATGATGCCAACATCATGTCCTCATCACAAAGAAATCTCAAATCAACTCCAAAACCCTCAAAACATGAAATCAACAACGACTAACTCAAGGATTTAAGAGTTCAAGAGCAACTCGCCTTGATTCACTAGCTTTTCCTTTTCCTCTAAGAAAAGCTCGCCTGGGCCGAGGTCGTTGTTTCTTTCTTTTGAAGCTCCTACTACTTACGCGTCTCGAGGAGCGTGAATCCAGCCTCCATTTCCTTCAAAGCTAGAAAGAGAGGGAGAAATGTAGTAAAAGAGGTTGGAGAGGAAGAAGAGAGGGTGAGGGGAAGGAGGGATTAGGGCTTCTTCTCTCATGAGAGGGTCTCTTATATAAAGAGGTGTTGTAACAATTGCAACTTTAGTACTTAACCCATGAGTTGCAACATTTCACATAAAACATTCCCTTCCTATACACAGCCCCTCGCAGCATAGAATACGGACCTTCCCCAGAGGATCCGGGGACGTTCCTCGGAGGATTCGGATCTCGAAAGTACTGCAAACCATTTCGTAGCCAAGGTCTGATCTCTCTCCCAAGGTCCGGATCTCGATTGTTATTCCGCACAAGAATGACTTAGGGTTTGGACCTGTCCTGCAGGGTTTGGAAAATGAAATTTTAGATACTTCAAGGTCCTGACTTCTTCGTTAAGGTCCGGACCTTGAAGTCCCAGTTTTTACTTTTCAAAAACTTGTTCCAGAAATCTCATTTTCGATCCACTTTTCTCCAAACTTGGCCCCAGGTTATCTTTTAGCAATCCAACCACATTCAAATCGTGTTTGCGCCCCGTTTCATCTATACTTTATCTTATTGGGTAAAGTTTTGTATACTAAACTGAAGTTCAGTATATTATAAGCAGAAGACGGAATAATTTAACCTTGACGCAGAAGTCATGTACCATGCTGCCATCCGGCTAAGCAAAAATTGCCCAACTTGAATACTTTCAAACTTTTAGACACACAACAAAGCACGGCTGTTGAAAAACTATACTTGACTATTACGAGTTGTTGAAGTC